>JABSTQ010003529.1:0-30169 GCA_013358835.2 Ixodes persulcatus
GATGAAGGAGTTATGCACTGACGTTTTGCTTTTAGTGGATTTGCGGCTGTGAAGAGCTGCCCTAGAATCGGAAAGATTGCCCAATGACCGATCTCACTGAGCGTTTGGCGCATGCGTGACGCTGCCATAACTTTAGTTCAAGGACTGAGACGTGGTGCATATGAGGGCTCGTGCCGTCACGTGACAAAGCGCAGAGCTCGAGCGGGGTTGTCGCATGTATAGAAAGACTAAAATTCCTCGATGCATTGTGGCAGCGGTGACGTAGTCAAACTGGCCGTGAGATCGGCCTACTATGTGAATCACTTACAGAAATAAGCAAAGTGCTCCCGAATCGCAACTTATTTTGCTACTTGTGGGGGTCGTGGGACCAGTTTCAATGAAGTCTATCAGGATTGGTGGTAATACGATCAAAGCTGTAACTGGGGCTTTGATCAAATACGACCCGTCGGTATAGACATGCGTACGCGAACTGTGATGAACATAAATTATTCCCATAGAATGTTGTCTAAATAAGGTGAACGGAATGTGTATGTTTTTTTTTATTGTAAACCTGGAAGATTTGTCCTTATGTTAATTATTGGATAGGTGCATAGGGGCGGTAAAGAGAACTCTGCTGGCTCGAAATCTCGTGGAGCGTCCAAGCTGCCAGAATTATTATTTGAGCAATCCAGACGCACTTCTGCTATCTGCTATATCTGCAGGTAGTGATCACTATGCCTGGTAAGATGACGGAGATGTGTTTGAAGGGTCACTTGCAGTCTGCATCGGTGGGAGTAGCGCGTACCGCAAGCTACAGTTCATACACTGGAAGTAATTTTGGGAGCCCTTAACAGGCAGGTAGGGCTTGGCCTGCATACTCTCGAGCACTCTTATATTGGGCAACAGATCTCATGAAGTACAGGGAGACTGTATCGAATAAAGCCGACAACTAGAGTTATATAGTTGGATAAGTCAAGCTGCAGATGCACTCACGTAGTTCCACTTATGAATCGTACGAATGGGCAATGCTAATCAGCTTTTATTTCAGTTGCTTAACGTGTTGTGTCCACGTTCAACATTTGTCTAGGATAAGCCAAGAAATCGCGAGTTTGGACATGTGATATAGTGTACGCCGACAGTGAGCCGATATAAAAGGGTACTTTATCTTGTAAAGCCATAGCCGCGGACTTTGATGATTATAGCGATAATCCACGGCATTTAAGTAATTTGAAATTACCTCAAGTGCTTTCTGTAAGCGAATTACATTAAATTGCTGCGCGATTGATGAGTTCCCATATGCCGATATCATCCGCGTACAGAGTTATTCTGACGTTCGAGGAAGTTTGTTTACAAGTCCGATGAGGGTGATACTGAAAAGTGTGGGACTGAGAACACCACCCTGTGGCACGCCACGACCAACAATATACTCAGCTGTTTTCCCTTCTCTCATCACCATATGTACTGTTCTGTTTTCTAGATAGTTTAATACCTACGGGCGTTTTCAAATAAGATCGAACAATTATGTCCCATGACCATTTTTAATTTTGATGAAAAAAATATTTTGCTGGCTCCATGGCAAAAAAATTATTGTTTAAAAAAATTGTCTTTGCGAAAAAAATGTGTAAGCACCCTCTCAGTCACGTGCGCGTTTTACGTATCGCGCGATGTTGGCATTTCGGGAGGCTTCCCCCCAAAAACTGTTTTGGCTACGGGTCTAGAACTATTTTCTGACCAATTAGCCATAAGAAGGATGTACAAAACGTATTAACGAGCGAGTATTAGGGTCGTCATTTTGAGAAACAAACTCGCGAATACGGCACATTGAGCAATAACGCTCTGGGTTAAAGATTTGGTTTATCCGTATCTAAAAAGACTAAGGTCTTCAGACTTTGCCAGGGTGTTGCCCTGTATATAGCTCATCTGTGAATGAAATATCGTTGCCCTGGTTAGCGGGAGAAATTTACAAGAATTGCTCACTTCACTCATTTAACTAAAAACGCATTATTTTGAAAATACGTTTTTTAAACAAAGACCAATTTTAAATTTTTTTTAAACTCTCCGAAATTAACATCTATAATATTTTCTAACAAAATCTGCAAAAGCATAACGCTATATTTTTGTGGCTTTGAACTTATAAAGCGAGAGATATGGCCAAACTGACGCTTACGCGGTTGCCATAAATGGGGCGTGCACATACCCATTCTACGCAATTTCATTATTATTAGATAGCGTAAAAAATGCTACATGGTGGTCAGAAAAAGACAAGTTGACAGCACAGAGGTATACGGTAGTTTTCAAGGGAAAATTCCTAATGCCTTTTTGTACAACCGACCCAGAAATTCCCATGGGCCGGAGCGATCGAGAGGAGCCCCCCTGTAACATGCTTCGCGGTGCCTGTTTCAACAGCCGGCGCGTAGCGTCCCCGTCTACACGACATAAAGGAAGCAACCGGAGCGACTTTGCAAACAAATCAGCCTACAACTTTGGCGGTAACATGATATAAGAGGTAGGGCGCGGCAGAACCTGAACCTGCGCCGCCTGTGATCGCCAATAGATCCGCCGCCGTTAAGGGACGCAGAACCACAAAAAAAAAAAACAAAAAAACAATACTGTAAACAAAACATTTTTTGATTGACTGAAATTGTCTGTATTGGGCGTTTTCTGAGAGGATCAAAAGACCATATCCGGTCGACATTTGTTGTTTTTTATTTTTACCAAAAGATGTGCAACCGCAAAACCTCATTCTTCTGCAACCACAAAAACGCGTTCGAACATTTTTTCTGCGGAAAATAAAATTGAATTTGAGGAACGAAAATCACAAAGTCGCTGTCGGTATACGTGCACGTTATTGTGACTTGCGTAAGACCGTCCCTTTGTATATTTATAAAAGAAAAACTGGTATCGCCTTAGATTTTATATTTTTGTGCAGAGGTTGCACATAGAATAAAAGGAGCTAGGTAAACATGTATTATCGATTACTAAGCAATTCAGAGCTTTATGAATCCGGATCGTAAAAAAACTGGAAATTAAAATTGTTATCATGATTTGGACGCGTTTGTTTATTATTAGTATAAATTGTCAGTAAAATTGAAAAGGATAACCAGTTCTAAAAAAAAACACACTGAAACGTAGACAAATGATTTTATTTTTCCACGTTCCTTGAATACAGATCTACGCCACAAAATTGATAACCGACAATGTTCAACTTCCACCAGCTCGCCTGCGCAACGTCTGTGTTTTTGTTAACTTAATGTATATTAACAATAGTACTCAGATACTTACTCGGGTCTCGAGTTTTCTAGTATGAGAAAATGTAGTTAAGCAGAGCTGAAGGTTGTTCAATGTGTTGTTTACAAAAGCAACTTATTTATTTTTCATATATATTTTATTTCTAAGCTTCAGTACGCTCTTTTTCGAGAAAATTATGTGGGAAGGAAGAACGTCTCTCTTGCACCAGGATAGAAACTTCGCAGGAATACGCCTTCTTCATCACACGCGCGCAATAGCTTAAAGAACACTAACGAGTCTTCAGCTGCACTTGACACCTGTGATGTTACTTGCGATAGTTAGGCAATTTTTCACACATTGCAGGCTCCAATATACTTAACGTTTTAGAACACTGTTTCCAGGTAGGATCAAGCACAACAAAAAGTGGCTGTAGCATAGCCCTGACGACTCACGAACACTTCCCACACCCAATCGCGCTGAACACGTATTGTTTATTAACCTCACTAAACTGCTCTAAGTTCTCTAAAACTGGGATCCTAAAATCAAACTTTCAGATTAACAAAGGGAACATACAACGTTAAGTGTATTGTTGATCTACTGTACAACAGACTCGATGCATCCACGAGTGGCGTCGATTACGTCAAGAAAGGGTACGATGCAATAGACAGCATTATCCCGACGTATATCGAACTTTCGTAACGAGAGAGCCTCAGCTAGAAAGTCGTTTTCAAGGCGCGTTGATCGGTTTCAAACTGAAGAAAGGCCATCAAACAAGGTATCCGTATCGGCGTCATATAGGGTGCTAAAGCACCTACGTAGGCGGCTCCAGAGGAACACACACCCGCACGTCGACAAACAACCATAAAAAGGTCGCCCTTTAACGTCAGCAAATACGTTTCAATCTTCGGTGCTGAGTGTCGTTTTTCCGTAAACAATTCCCCGCAAACAATGACGACAACAAGAGGAACAACAAACAATCGCAATCGAAAAAACGACGACGATCTCACGTAGCAAGGCTAGTCGAAAAATAAGCGCCGAGGGCCTAATAGTATCCAAACTTTAAAAAACAAGACTTACAGTTAACATTTCGATAAAAAGACAGGCCTCTAAACAAAACAAAACGAAAGACAATATTTGGAACATCAGCAAACCTGCTGCCCGCCTGCGTCAGGACTTATTTTTGCTCAAAAAGGTGTTTTGGCTTTGAGAATAACGGCGTCTTTTTCGCTCTGTACCCCCCCCCCCCCCCCCCCGCCCCTAAAAATAAACAAAAAACACAACGTGAATTAACCCACTTACACACACACACACACACAAACACGCACACCCACACATATTATATACAAGGTGTTTCACGAAAAGTGGACAAACTCGATATTGCAAAAACTACGCGTCGCAACAAAAAAAGGCTTGTGTCGTTTTGGTCCTGGGCAAGGGGCCAATTCAGGAAAGTTTTTAAAGTCCGGGATGATTGTATTGTTAATTCTTTTTGCATAATTAATTTTTGTAATATTGTGTTTAAGGGCTTGGTTTTAATTAGAAAATTGCTCAGCATCATCAAAAACACTAAATCAACAAATTGCAGAACGCTAGAAGGCACGCGCAGAATTTTACGGCTTTCTGGAAAACGACACAAATTCGACGGGTTTTTAAGTTTCGGTTTGCAATCGGAGCGCTTCTCAGAGCGCTTTTCTTCTGGCAACCAATCTCTGCTGCGCTGTCCTCGCGCAACGCAGCAGAAGCTGGTTGCACTATTTCCCCACGGGGCGCGGTGCCGTCGGGGCCGAGATGCGCTCTGATTACAAACCCAAACTTAAAAAGCCACCGAATTTGTCGGGTTTTTCAGAAGACCTGTAAAATGCTTCCCGTGCCTTCTATCGTTCTGCAATTCGTTGATTTAGTGTTTTTTTCAATGATGCTGAGCAATTTTCTAATTGAAACAATACCCTGAAACACAATATTAAAAAGATAATTACTCAAAAATAATTAACAATCTAATAATCCCGGATTTTAATAATTTTCCTAAGTAGACCCCTGGCCCAGGACCAAAACGACACAAGCTTTTTTTTTTTTGTTGCGATGCGTAGTTTTCGAAATATCGTATTTGTCCACCTTTCGTGAAACACCTTGTATACCGGCCGGTTGTTCCATTTCGGTCTGAACCGATTTATTACAAAAAAAAAAAAATCCGTAAAAGATGCACTAATACAGTTTGGGCAGGTGAGTTATACGGCCAGGGGTACGTCATATAGGCAGGCTTGTACGTAACGAGTTACAAGTAACTGATTACTTGTAATCAGTTGCATTTATTGTAACTTTTTAACGCTTTAATCACTTTTTTCTGCTGTAATGTTTGCTGTGATTCAATTACTATTTTCCTGTAATCAATTACAGGTAATCAAATATACGTTTCCGGAAGAGTTGAAATCATTTAGTTGAGTTTTTTATGAAAAAACGTCGCTGGCTTCATGTGCGTCACACGTCTATGTTGCACAAACGTTGGACACGTTTTTCGACCCCTAAACTACCAAAAAAGACGCCAAGATACCAGAAGGATTAGAATGTCAACTTGCTCAGCAACGTTTCGACTGTCAAGTTGTCGAGAGTGCTGGTTTCCTGTGTACAGGCTGAGGTTGTTACGATCCGGGTTTGCCGCCGCGTAGACGATTGTGTTCTGCACTGACCTCATCGAGCCACGACAAAGACCCCCCCCCCCCCTTTTCCTCCTTGTCCGTACGACAAACTGGTACGCAAAGTGTTTGTGCGCTCCAAAACCACTTTTCCCTCAAGCGCATCCGTGGAGAGGGGCTTCAGCGTCGCCGCAGATATATTCACCAGGAATTGTGGGAAGATGACCGACGAGAACTTCGAATGACAACTGCTGTTGAAGCTTAACAAGGTGTGAATGACAAAAAGAAACAAAATGTAACCAGTTTGAACATATGTATGCGTGTTTGATTTGTAATAAAAATATATTGAAAAGTAATCAATCACTTTTTTGGTAATTTTTCAATTACTTTGTTGATGCAGTAATCGGTTACTGTATTCAGTTAGATTTTTCAATAAAGTAATTGTAACTGCAATCGGTTACCTTTTCCGTAACGCGTACAACATTGCATAGAGGTGGCTAATCATTGCGATAAGTCGGATAATTAACTAAAATTCCTTATTTAACTTTTTAATTAGTAAAAATAATCATATGGTTACAATTAGGAACATGCTGAGCTAAATCTAAACCGCCATATCAGTCAATTTCAGAACGACTTGAATGGGAAACTCGGGGGCGCAGAAAAATTACCACTCGTGAAGCAAGCGCAAAGCTAGCAGTGGCAAAACGCGGATGATAAGATCATCATCGCGTTCCGCCACTGCTAGCTTTGCGCCTGCTGTACGAGTGGTAACTTTGGTGTGCCCCCAAGTTTCCCACTAGCTTCAAGTCGTTCTAAAGTTGACTTATATAGTGCATGGTTTTCGATTATGCTCAGCATGTTCCTTATTGTAACCATATAATTATTTGTACTAATTAAAAAGTTAATTACGGAAGCATTTATTTATTTATTCGAGTTATCGCAAAGATTAGCCACCTATAGGATGTCCCCTTGGCCGTATACCTAACCTGCCCAAACTGTATTAGTGCATCTTTTACGAACTTTTTATAATTAATCTGTTCGAATTAAAATGAAATACCCGGTATACCATAAAATACGAACGGGGGAAGCGCCCACCACATTTTCACAGAAAACTGGGTTAATTTAGACACGGGCTCTTTTCCGGTCAGATCGGGTGGTTAACGTATAATTTTCTTTTCTAAATATGGGAAATGTTAGGCCATAAACAAAAATCTGCTACATCTTACGCCAAAGTTATATTTTTGCTAAGAACTGTGCCACACCTGTGCCGAGACGGGCTAAACCATAGCAAAAATACAAAAAAAAAATATTTTGTTGTTGGCCAACCTTAATATTTTTAGAAGTAGGAGGAAAGGAAAATGGTACACATATCTACTTTACAGCGTCTATACTCACCACGTGGTTAGTTTCATCTTAGGTCGGAGTACAGTCGAAGACTCGAACACAACCAGAGACGGTACTAAAAACGCAATTTACGGGACAGTCGCGGCGCTTGATTGATATAGTCGATGAAATAATACGTACAGAAAGATGAACGAATGCTATGATGTCGCGCTTTGACGCTGTTTGATCTGCCCCACTGGCTGGCAGCGTCGAATGCGCTTTAAATAAGGGTGACACGATTAAGTATAGAGATTGCTCGTCAACCGCGCTGGCCGATTGATGCACTGGCGGCCTGATTACAGACATTGTCTAAATTTACAGACGATCCCGGCGATCTTAGGAGCAAAAAGTCACGAGTAAACATCGCAAAACAGTAGGATGACGGCTAATGTGATAAGACAGAACCAGGGTCTTGTACTGGTGGTGAGATCATTTCGTTTATCAACTCTGCTGCACGCCTCTGTGCCGACTCTCATCGCCTTCGAGCAGCGGCTGACATAGGTGAGCGCCTGATTAGCCGCGATAGCCTCGGCAATCATTCTCAGTATACGATTACAACTCTATCTTCTTTGGTTTTCATTTTAGGTTGATCTCTAGTAATGAAAGCTGCACCGAGAAAGGTGAAAAAAAAGGCGGGTCTATATTTGCATAAATGGTCAAGGTAGTTCCATGCAGCTGTCGATCAAAAGAGCAATGAACGTTGATTTCACTTTGATTCCAAAGCCGCTGAAGAGCAGTCACTTTTAAAGCACGAATATAAGTTTTTATAATATTGTTAAGAAGAAAAAGAAGGGACTTCTTTGTGAGGAGACAAGAGAAGAAGAGGAAGCAGAGGCAACAAGCTTTGGATGATTGTAACCGCCATTTTCAGTCTTCACCTAATGTAAATTAAATCATTGTATATATTCATCGTAACACTTTGGTGGAGGTGCGATCCCTCCCCCTACCTCTCCGTCCTCACCAACCTGGAACTCCGGAGCCGACAGCTTCCCGTCTCATCTATCATAATGGCCTCCGGCAGCACGGCATCAGGCAGCACTCCACCAGAGGGTACACCCTCGCAACCAACCTCCCCTCTTATCATCGCCCACACCCCTCGTGACCCTGGCAACTTCACCGGATCTGGGGATCAAGATGTAGAACAATGGATCCACCTATACGAAAGAATCAGCGTCCATAACAGGTGGGACCCAACTATCATGCTTGCGAACGTCATTTTTTATCTACAAGACACAGCCCGAACCTGGTTCCTCACCCACGAGGAAACCATTACGTCTTGGGACATGTGTAAGGAACAGCTGCAACATCTCTTTGGCGATCCTACGGGTCGAAGGCTGTCTGCGAAGCGCAAGCTTGCTTCACGTGTCCAAACGCCCACAGAATCCTACATTACGTACATTCAAGATATTCTTTCCCTTTGTCAGAAGGCAGATCCAGACATGACTAACGCTGACAAAGTCACTCACATTCTTAAGGGTATCGCCGATGATGCATTCCAGTTGATTGTATTTAAAGATTGTACCACAGTGGATGCTGTTATACGAGAGTGCAGGCGCTTTGAAGAGGCAAAAAAACGCCGAATCACAGCCAACTTCACACGCTTGCCCAACACGACACCAACGTCCACCTGTGAGGATCCGCCTATATCTGAGAAACAAATCATCCGGATAGTACGCCGTGAATTGGAAGCGATGCTGCCAACAGAGACCTTTGCGCTCCCTGCTGATTCAGGTAGTGCAGCAGTTTCAGTATCTGCTGTTCAAGCGCTGGTTCAACGAGAAATCCAACGGCTCGTCCCTCCGGAACGACCAGACAGCCGACGTCTGCCTCCTCGTCCTGTCCCCCACTTACCATCCCCCAATCCTATCAATACACAACGGGATCCTAACGCATGGAGGACGTCAGATGACCGACCCGTCTGTTTTCACTGCCATGGAATCGGGCATATTGCTCGGTATTGTCGCCGCCGATTCAACGATGGACCACGCATTTTCTCATCGACTGCCTACCGTCGGTCCTTTCAACGTCACTCCAGCCCATCAACCGACCTCTACCGTCATGAAGATCAAGAGCCCAGGTTGCCCACACGATACAGCCGTTCCCCCTCCCCCTATCCCCGCCGCTCACCCTCGCCCATGCCCCGTCGCTCAACGTCCCCCACCCATGACCACCGCATTTCGGGAAACTAAACCGTGCAGCCTCGCGAAGTGGGGCTGCATCAACATTCGTGCCCATTAATCCTCTTCAGGATGCTATAAGCAACACACAAAACGAACTTTTAATTTCAATCGACCACGTTCCTATATTCACGCTTGTAGATACCGGTGCCGCCATTTCCATTATGAGAGAAGATCTTAGACGCCAGCTTCACAAGGTTTTGACGCCCCCGGATTCCAAGCTCCTCCGGGGTGCAGACGGCCGTGCTATCTCACCTCTTGGAATGTGCAGCGCTCGAATTACCATAAACAATGAAACCACCCGCGTTCTCTTCACCGTGATTTCCAATTGCCCCCATGCTTTGATTCTAGGATGGGATTTTTTGTCAACGCACGCCGCCCTCATTGATTGCGCCACAGGAACCATTGCCCTCGACATTCCTACCTCAGCCCACGCGTCTGAAACAAACGTTTCAAGACTATGCACCACTGCAAGTCATCGGATTCCGCCGCTTGCCGCCATCACCGTCGAAGTTCACTCAAATCACTTTGTTGCCAATGGAGACTACGTTCTAACGCCTAACAAGGACATATTTCTCGCGAAACAGCTTGCCCTCCCGCACTGCATTGTTCCGATTTCCAATGGCCGCACTCGCGTATGGATAGCTAACTTTAGTTCCAGTACACAAGTATTGCCAAAAGGTGCTTCCTTAGCAACAAGCTCATCGCTAGACACGGCCACCGTCTCCACTATTGCAGCGGACCACCCACCGCCTTCTAATTCAACCCGCCCAGCACCCCTGGACCCTTTCAACATACTAACCATGGTAGACTCCAGGTTGGACCCTTCCGAACAACAGCGCCTTCAAGGTCTTCTAGGGGAGTTCCATGACATCTTTGATTTTGACAACCGCCCCCTTGGACATACGACCCTTGCTACACACCGCATCAACACCGGCCACGCAACTCCCGTCCACCACAGACCTTACCGAGTGTCAGCCAGCGAACGCCGAGTCATTCAACAAGAAGTTGACACCATGCTTTCGAAGGACATCGTTCGACCTTCCTCTAGCCCCTGGTCATCGCCCGTTGTATTGATCAAGAAAAAAGATGGATCATGGAGGTTCTGCGTCGACTACCGTCGCTTGAACAAAATCACAAAAAAGGATGCTTATCCACTCCCACGTATTGATGACACGCTGGATTGTTTGCACGGTGCTGAGTACTTTTCCACTATCGACCTCCGCTCGGGCTATTGGCAAATTACAGTTGACGATTCAGATCGAGAAAAAACAGCATTTATTACACCCGACGGCCTCTACGAATTTAAAGTTATGCCGTTCGGCCTTTGCAATGCCCCCGCCACATTCGAAAGGATGATGGATCGCCTGCTTAAAGGTTTAAAATGGACAACCTGCCTATGTTATCTCGACGATGTAATTATTTTTTCAAGCACATTTTCCTCTCACCTCACGCGCCTGGCCCAAGTACTCGAACTTTTCCGTAACGCCGGCCTTCAATTAAACTCGTCCAAGTGCCACTTCGGCAGTCGTCAAATAAAAATTTTGGGCCATTTGGTGGATAAAACCGGCGTTCAACCAGACCCCGACAAAGTAAAAGCTGTTCGGGACTTTCCAAGACCGCGCTGCACTAAGGATGTCCGCAGCTTTCTGGGATTGTCTTCATACTTCCGCCGTTTTATACACAATTTCGCACATACTGCCCGCCCACTTAACAACCTTCTAAAAAAAGGCACGCCTTTCTTATGGCAATCGGACGAAGAACGAGCGTTTACATCCTTAAAGACCGCTTTAACAACCAGCCCCATTCTAGGTCATTTTGATGACTCCGCACCCACTGAGTTACGCACAGATGCCAGTGGCCATGGGATTGGTGCTATTTTGGCTCAAATTCAATCCGGACACAACCGAGTAATTGCTTACGCTAGCCGCACGCTTTCTTCAGCCGAAAAAAATTACACGATCACCGAGCGGGAATGTCTAGCGGTTGTGTGGGCAATAACAAAATTTCGGCCATACTTGTTTGGCCGCCAGTTTTCCGTAATCACTGACCATCACGCCCTGTGCTGGCTATCGTCTATAAAAGATCCTGTCGGCCGCCTTGGACGATGGGCTCTTCGACTCCAAGAGTATGATTTCACTATAACCTATAAATCAGGGAAGCTCCATCAAGACGCCGACTGCCTATCCCGTTACCCCGTGGACTCTACTCCCCCCATCAATGAAGACACCGATATTCCCGTTCTTCCTATCTCGAACCTTCTGGACATTGCCCAGGAACAGAACCTTGATCCACTGCTGCACTCTATCATTTCAGATCTGAGAAGTAACACCAATACACCTTCTTCAAGTCTCTACTCTCTCCAAAATGGTGTTCTCTATCGACAAAATTTTCGACCTGACGGTTGTTCTTGGCTTCTGGTTATACCCAAGCACTTACAAACGTCTATTCTCGCCGAGCTGCATGACGCACCTTCATCCGGTCACTTGGGTGTGGTCAGAACCTACGCCCGAGCGAAACAACGATTTTACTGGACAAATATGTACAGAACAGTGAAGCGATACGTCACATCGTGTGACTCCTGCCAGCGCCGAAAAACACCCTCCTCCCGTCCTCCAGGATTTCTACAACCTCTGAATCCTCCTGAACAGCCATTTCACCGCGTAGGAGTTGACCTTCTTGGGCCCTTCCCTACTTCCTCAATTGGTAATCGCTGGATAGCCGTCGCGATCGATCACACCACACGCTACGCAATCACAAGGCCCCTCCTGACCGGAACGGCAGTTGACGTCGCCCAATTCCTGCTCGAAGACATCATCCTCAAGCACGGAGCACCTCGAGAACTTTTGTCCGACCGTGGACGGCCCTTCATATCTCGCGTCGTCAGTGAAATCTTGAACCTCTGCTCTATTCTTCACAAAAAAACGACAGCCTACCATCCACAGACGAACGGCCTCGTAGAACGCCTTAATCGGACCCTTGCCGACATGCTCGCCATGTACGTGACCCACCAGCACAAAAATTGGGACGTTGCACTCCCTTACGTAACTTTCGCATATAATTCCTCTCCTCATAACACAACCGGCTACTCTCCCTTCTATCTCCTTTTCGGTCATGAACCCCTCCTCATGTTGGACACTCTGCTTCCGCTACACCCCGAAGTCTCACTTTCCGACTATGCGTCGGACGCCATATGCCGTGCTGAAGAGGCACGACAACTTGCACGCCTGCGAACTCTCGATTCTCAGGAACGGCAATGTGCCCGTTATGACAGCACCCACACTTTCGTCGCCTATTCACCAGGTGACCTGGTTCTGATCTGGACCCCACAGCGACAAGTCGGCCTTGCTCAGAAGCTACTACCTCGATATCGCGGTCCTTATAGAATCCTCAACCGAACAAGTGACGTCAATTATACAGTGGAACCCGTCGACCCTCCTCAAAATAACCGCCATCGTCAAGTACAAACAGTTCACGTCCTCCGACTCAAACCATACATCCCCCAATCAAACGGCGGGACGCCGTTTCCACCCGAGGGGGAGTGATGTTAAGAAGAAAAAGAAGAGACTTCTTTGTGAGGAGACAAGAGAAGAAGAGGAAGCAGAGGCAACAAGCTTTGGATGATTGTAACCGCCATTTTCAGTCTTCACCTAATGTAAATTAAATCATTGTATATATTCATCGTAACAATATATATATATATTTTTTTAAACATGTTTTTTCTTCACAACTTGAAATGAAATTGCCCGTTTGATGCCACGTGGTCTGAAGTCACATGACCTATACACACATTCACTTCCCTCGCGAAACTTAAAGTAGCAGAAAGATTGACGTCACGTGACTTATACAAAGTGGCGTACCTACTTGGTTTTGAGTGAGGGGGCAAACCAGACCCCCCCCCCTTCCCCCCTCCCCCCCCCCCCCCCCCCCCCACCGATGTTAGACGAAACTAAGAACGATAACTCCGAAGCAAACTTGGATCATTTTTATTTCTTAGATTTGTTTACAGCACAAACCCGGCAAAGTGCGAAAGCTTGCTCCCCGGTAATTAGTCAACATTCACTCCACACCTAAAGAATCTCATAATAACATTCACATTCGTTTTGCAGTCGCGCGTTATGACACACACTCGTTTCACATATACACTTAACCCTTTTTTTTTGTGACAGCGGTATTTTATTTTGTCTTCTCGTTTCACTTAAATAACACGGTTGACAATGCACACACACATCACTTACGTTAGTTAATGAATCGTAATAAATAAGTGCGAAAACTCGAGTCACAAACTATTGTACAACATATCGTCCGTCTCCTCAACTGGAGGAAGAAGAGTGTTAACGAGACCACAGTGGACGTTTTCTAGTTTATGCGACTACTAGCGGGCGTTTAGAAACTTGGTAGAAATTTTAAGAAAAAACGAAGTTGGTAGAATAAATAAAATAGTGCAAGTTAAAAGGCTTCGACGGTTTAGCAAGAAAAAAATTCCACGTTCAAGGCACCGGGTTGAGCTCCAAAATTTTGCAGTCACAGGCCTCATCAGTACTGGTTGTGGGACTTAGTAACTTCCCTTGTACGCATATGTGAATGGTGGCACGACAGTTTTCGAGTTTGAAAAAAAAAAGGAAAAAAACTTTAACCCTCTACAACAATGCTCAGGAGTATTTGCATAGAGCATCCAGAAAAGACACGAAACAATCACCACCTGAAGTTAATTTTTTAGAATTTTGCACTACAGAATTGTTTTTTTTTTCTCAAATCTCTCTCTTATTTCAAGATAGCAGGAGTTTTATTAAACTGTATGTAAAAGGTCAATAAATAGGCATCTGTACGCACTTGAGAGAAAACATTTCTGCAAATCTCGTGGTGGTGACTTACACCTCGAAAAATGGAATGACTCCGGGCATTGAAAACCCTCTCTTAACAGAACATCGAGGCCTCCGGGAGTCTTTGAAGAGATCCCTTTCCAACTTATTTCAACCAACTTCGTGTGCCTTCGTGATTTTTGTCTTTACTCGTATACCCACAGCAGCCTGCACGAACCTTTCAGCTACACCGCAGGAAACTTTCTCTCACTATTATAATTGTGACTCGAAGTTTGAGTCGAAAGTAAAAGTGCGAACAAGTGCGAATTGACGCAAACATTTTGAAAAGCCGTCCTTGATACAGCCAGACGTTGGAAGGATGCGTGATTGAGCGACCTTCTACGGAAATACAATTGTTAGCTGTAGAGAACGGTCGATGTTGAAGTGCTTCGTACTGGTGATCCGCGAAATTGGCCTTTCGTGTAATGGAGGATCTTCTTGTATATGATAAATATACGGAGCGTTTACCAACCAGCCGAACTTACAAAAACCTTACGGGACATTCTTGATTTAGTAATAATACTCCTATACTAGAGGGTACAAAAACAATGATGTGATCGAGTTCAGATTCCTAAATGAGAGGCTGTGGGGAAGCGCGTTTGAGAAGAAGTGCCGTCGCTGTCATCAATTTGTATCTAGTATGAGTTACACAGTCGTTGTGACAGCGCGTTTTAGAGTGCCATTTCACCCCCCACCCCAAGCGGATATAAAAAAGGCGGCTTTGCTAGTCAGTACTATGGGGCATTCTTGTTCAGTGCTAGACGTTGCTGAACAAGCATTGAGAACAGCTTCCTTGTTAGCTGCTATCTGCGAATTTATGCGATATAATCGAGCGCATGCCTGTTTGCAAGTACACGCGAAAGGTGACGGCACTTTCGTTGTATAATTAAGGCACTCAAACTTAGCGCTTCAGTGAACTGTCAGTATTGATTTTTATACAGTCTAGCTGTGCAAGTTATGTCTGGAATCTCCAAATAACGATGATCTGTCATACGTCATTTTTGTCAGAACACTCTCTTTTTCTCTTTCTGCAGTACAGCCATACATTGAGATTTGAGCGTTTATCAAAGTCTGTCGAACAGACAATTGGCGCGCGAAAAAAAACTAAAACGAAAAAAGAAGAAAAAAATTACTTGGACGCGTGTACGATTTACTGCCACAAGCTCTGGGGTACTTGCACAACGTAGTGAGAACAACTGTGTGAGATGTAAAAAATTAACAAAAAGCAAAACACTGCACAAGGGCGGTGCTAGTTAGATGCCAGCTGTGTTCGCCCACTTCGCCAGGTTGAGCAAAGCGCTCCGACCTCATAGCTTCCTCCTGCACAGTACACGTACTCTACTCAAAGCACCAGTACCGTACGTTCACGAATACCGATGATCAATTCAAATAATCTATACAAGAACAACATAAAAAATCTGCCAGACAGCTAGGATGCATATTTATTCTAAGAAGTTTTTTTACTAAGTGATTGGAACATAAAGGAACATGCTGGGTTTGTAGGTACACGCGCAGAATGTGTTGGTACTATCTGTAAAAAATATTCGAAGTAAAATACTAAACTAAAGCGACGTAGGACGGCCGCACAGAGTGCTATTTTTAGATGTTTGCTTAAATATATTACTTTTTGCCAAAATAACCATGTGCAGCGCACGTAACTACAAGACCAGCATGCTGCATTGCATTTCAAGAATTTCACAAAATGTATTTTGTTCTTTTGGTGGTGGTGAACCAAATGCCGTCTCGCTGAGATTACCGCGAGAAATGCAGATGGTTAAAACCTAAGGCTTAGATTAATGATTTCAAAACCAAGATTACATTCGCCCATCCTTGATGCACATAACATGTCAACTCTGAGAGGCTTTGTGAAGTAATAGGTACAGTGATTTCTTAGACGTCGAGATATATAATACATTTGATTTCCGCGCAGTTCCAGCAGATGGTAAACACTTACGCGAACAACTCCAAGAAGAACAGATTAGCACAGCCGTCCAGCGGTTCGCTCCGACAACATTCCGGACGAATACTTTTGTGGTCCCTGAAGAACACTGTTCGGATGGACCTACGGTCGTTGATGCCAGTTGTTCTGTCGAACCTACCACACAATTTGATAAAGCGGGATGATAAAGGCACAAATAAGTCGATTTCCAGAAAGATGACTTTGATAGTTTTCGTTTACCGTATAGGGGTCGATGAATGCGGTCCCTTTGAACCCCCCAGCATAACGTTCTGAGGCTTGAGACTAAAGTCGCGGATTAACTGACCTTAAGACAGGCGATCCTGCCCCTAGGGTAAAAGTAAACTGACTTTAAAGAAGTCGATGCAGTCCTATACCTTCCGCACACCACCATGGGTGTTAAGGGCCCACGGGTGTAGGCAGCTTTAACGAGGACGACTTTCCCATAGTCCTGGACAAACAACAACCCATAACTCAGATGGACCTGTACAGCAGGATTGTCATGTCCCTGTAGGCCATGCGCACGTAGCACTGCTTGGAATGTGTGACGCAGCTTCCCCAGTTGCGACCGACGACGCAGTGCCACGTGGGCTGGAACATTTGGTCGAAGTCCTGCTTGATACTTTCGGCCACGTGCTTCTCGGTCGAGTAGAGCTTGACCGCCTGGTTGGCGGACTCGACGGCGGCCCTCTGCATCTCCTGCGGCATGTCGGCCGCCTGGATCTTGACCTCGGGGCAGTCGTCGCCGCCGCCGCCGCAGATGGTTGACGCCGTGGGGCTCAGGCAGGTGAGCCTGGCGGCTCCGACGCCGCCGCCCAAGATGCCGCCACGCTCGGATCCCGGAGGACGTCCATTGACGTAGAAGGAAGACTTTCGAACCTGTTGCCTGTGTGGGACACAAAGCAAGATGACAGAAATGGCGGTTACTTACAAGGATGAAGACGACTGACCTGTTTGTTTTGACTTACATACTTCGCGAAAAAGTAATGGGTGGGAGTGGAAAGAAGAAACAAAGGGACTCTCTAGAAAGCCCTTCTCGAAATGGAATGTTTGTCATTCAGCATTTTCTTTTGGAGGATACCATTCCTCAAAGACGCCGAACCCTGGAAGTGTGGTACAGGAAGTGTGGTACAGGAAAAAAAAAAAAAAAATCACGCGGTGTATGATGCTATTTTTTTTTTCGTTTCTGCAGCAGTTACGGGTTGTTGTTAGTGCAATCGCAGCGTTGATTTATTTTGAACGTATAAAGTTAGACGTGAGTTTTCCTAAATTTTAGATGGATGGATGCATGGATGGATGCTAACGGCTGTACCATTTATAACGGGCGGTAGCTTGCGCCATCTAGCCTAGAAATTAAAAACCAAAAGTATGATTGCTCCCTTCACCCTTCCAAGCCAATTTGCTTTTCCTCTGAAATTTCGTAACTATCACCAGGCGGTGTGCGATATCACCAGGATGACCTTTGGGGGATTGGGAAAAAAACTAAAAACATCCCCCCGGCCTCCTCTCCCCAGCGAGGGAGTCGCCAATTTTCCTCTGGTCAAACCTTGTCGGCGTTACCTCAGCACCGGGCCCACTGGGAGACAGGGTTGAGATTTGAACCATTCGGGAGAGAGTCCCAGTTTTCCTCTGTCCCGCCTGTTCCCAGCTGTGTTTGTTGTACGTGATTCAATTCCCCCCAAATAACTTCCACCAGTCTTCTGGTCTCCTCTTTGTTATTAAAATACACTTATCATCTTTTCTTCCATTCTGGTCCGCAAACCCCAGCACTCCGGCCGAATCCGTCACCCCTTCCGGAAGGGCGGGAGCAAGGCCTGTGTACCTCAACACCACATGTTCTATTGTCTCGTCATTCCCTTGGCATGCGGCACACCGCGTATCCATTTCCTCATACTTTGTCCATTATGTCCTAGTCCTCAGTACTCCTGTTCTAGCCTCAAATAACAACGAGCTCCCCCGTGAATTATCATATTAATGTTCCTCCCTTATTTTCTGTTTTCGTACCCTATACATAGTTAAAGCCGATTTCTCCTGCCTTGTTTCCTTCCCCATTTTTGTCTCGGCTGGATTTATTTTATTTTTCACGGAGATGGTCTGCTCTCAACCAGCACTTTACTTTTGGTATTTGAATTTCAGTTTTCAGGTTCGGTTTGTCCATTTAGTGTTGACTTTTCATGTATAGATGCTTATATACATTTCTCGCCTATCGTGTATCCTCAATCGTGTCTAGCCATTGCTCCAATGTCAACTTACTGATCACCTCCCTAACCACGAAAGATGCCCAGCCCATGTCTCCCCTCCCTGCACTCCTTCATTCGGTGTATTCCCATGCGCCCCCAGTGCCAGTCTGCCCACACTCCTCTGCCGGGTCTCTAAACTCGACTGCACCTCAGATTTCATGCATGATACCGCATGGCCAAAAGACAACCCGGCACTATGACTACTTTCTATATTCTCCTAACAACTTCATATCTATTTTAATTCTATAGTGCCCTATGCTTTATAATTGCTGCATTCCTTTTTCCCTTTCTTTAGCATAATTCATTTCTGTTCCTCTAAGTTTTGTTTTTCTCATTCTGTCATACTCCCAGGTACTAAATTCTCTACGTGTGCTATTAGCACGTCTTGAATTTTGAACGCGTTCCCCATCTCATCGTTATAAACTATTCCCGACTTTTCCCTACTGAACTTGAAGCCCAGGGGGTCTCATTCCTCTCCACAGCTCTTAAAAGCTCCTGTAACCTATTCCGGTTATCTGCTAACAGTACAGTATGATTCTCCGTAGAACATTCCTGGTATAAGTTGGTTTACTTTTTTCCCTCTCTCCACATATGACACACCAAAACCTAAATTGCACTCTTCTCATTTCTTTTCCATTCTACTCGGGTATATCATAAAAAGCAGAGGCGATAGGGGGCAACCCTGCCTCAGTCGCTTTTTTATGTCGGTTCTGTTCTTTCTGTTTCCTATGTTATAACAATCTTATATTTGTGTACACCTGTCGTAAAAACCTAATCACATGTCCATCTATATTATACTCTCTAAGCTATACGCAGAGTTTTTTTCTGACTCACATTGTCGTACGCCCCTTTAATGTCTAGAAATGCTATCCATAACGGTTTTTTACTCATCCGCCAGATACTCACTGAGCTAAAGTAAGCACGTAAAACGCCAAACTCATATGTCACAGCGAACATTTACTGTGCAATTAAAAAAAAACTTCTTTTTCTGTCTCCTTAATTGCAGTCTTTTTCAGCAAATTGAAGTGCTTGTACTTCCATTTCTTTGCGGGAAATTAAACGCGAGGAAAGTTTATTGTGTGTCGCTTATGAGGGGCGTCATACTTACATAGGAGGCACCATGGGCTTGGGCACGTAATCCTCAACGTCCTTCAACCTCTCCAGTCGCTCGGAAAAATAGTCGGCGTTGTTCGAAAACTCTGCGAGACACACCAATAAAAAGCGTCACACACCCGATACAAGCTCAAGGGTCTCTTTCAACGACAAGTACGGGGTTGAATATGATAATTTCCCGCGTGCGAACTGTCCCACTACTATACACTCAAAAGGTAAAGAATTGGTATTCCTGCATCTGTTTAGACAAAGAGAAGTGCGAACAGTGTTGCTCCCCCAGTGGTCATGGTTGTTGGAGCATAATGCCGATCTCCCTACTCATTAATTGAGCTGAAAAGAGAAAAAAAAAAAAAAGTGGTGCTTTGAGTGTACGGCGGGACAGCATACATGCAGGAACTCTTGAAAGTGAATGACCCAAAGGAAGCCAGCCGCAGCCGATGCCAGATTCACATATTTAGGGTTCTCAAATCTCTTTTTTTTTTTTATACGCTAGAAAGAAAACAAAAGTGAAGTTACTTTATTTACACGTTTGCAAGTCCGACCTCAGGGCGAAGCCATCTTGCTCGGTTGGGGTGCGCTAGGACGCGCCATAATCCGATTACAAAGCCTTGCTAAGGCGTCGTAATCGGATTATGGCCGCGCCCAAGCGCACCCCACTGAGAAAGATGGCGGCGTCCAGGCTTGCAAACCTGTATAGTTACCGAGAGCTTAAGAAACAGAGGGCGTGGTCCATTATGCTCACGCTTCCTGCTTTGTGGTTCGTTCTTCGGTGTCCTTATTGGCTGATTTCGCGATCTGATTCCCTGCATCGCAATAATAAGGTGACAAGAGACGTTTGCGAGTACGCCGTCTACGCCTCAGCAATGCTTGGCTATCGGACGATCTACCCGCACCAGCAGCAATATGGCAGCACCCAGAGGCCGTATTTGCAAACGCGTCTATACTCGTGGAACGAACGGGAGTGAGAGTAATGACTCGCCTTTTTGGAAAGCACTTAGTGCCCCATTCTTGGCCTTCTTGTAGAATGATATGACGCAAGCAACGCTATATATCTGTAGAGAAAAAAGAGCAAAAAGAAGGAAAAAGAAAAGCATAGGACCAATCAATAATTTGCCGCAAACTGCTACCACAACGGACCATCGGTCGTTACACACACTCGCCCGCTGCCCGTAAAAATCAAAGGTAAAATTTAAAAAGCGTATGGCTATACTAGTGACACGACGATAAAACCCCACACCGCCCTTGCTTTATGGCACCATAACAAACACGAGAGCGTCAATGTCAATGTCATTTTTATTGCCTCGGTCGTATAATTCAGCTTTTTTTGTGTGTGTGTGTGTGAGAAGAGAGTGTGAGGAAAGAATCAGTTAGTTTGTGCAACTGGTGTATGAAGACCTAGCTGAATATTCGGTATATTACATACTAAAAAAAAGTATGTGAGTTCTTTCTTGCAGAACACGAAGACAACCAACACGGGGAACGACAGAAGGATCTCCAGGGGATGGCGAAGCTCATAATACAACGAGGTAAAAAAAGGATACGCGTGAGGCAACGAGCAAGTTAAACCGCATGCTTACTGTCTCTGCGAACCCCTCCCTCCCCTCCCCCCTCCCCCCTCCCCCCCTCCCCCCCCCCCCGCATATTGGGGCCTAATCCTACTCGGAGCCTTGCCATTCACTATGATTTTTCTGTTGTTCGCGGTAATTGGCTCCACAAATGTCCTGGAGGAAGGTGTGCCCGCAGATGTTTTTTTTATAATGTAGAGTGGTGTCGGGTGCATGCACTGTAAGCGAAACTCCGCCAAGTTTATAAGCGGAAAGGATAAATTATGCCACACTAATCAATTTTTTTTAGAAACACGTTTTGTGTTCCCGTTTTTTTAGGGAATCTAGTTCCTTCCGTGGGTTGAAAGTTGGGTTACTTGTAATGTTCCATGCTTTCGCTATGTACGATAAACACCGAAAATTAAACACCAAGGCACTTTACTTTCAATCAGTGAAAACCGGAAAACACCGAATTTGAGCTGCCCTTAAAAACAAAAAAAAAGCAAACAAAAAACGACTGGTTTACGGGAAGAAATTTGCTACCCTACTTTATTTTTTTTCTCGCTGACGCGAAACACAGCCGCACTGACTGTCCTTATGGTTATTTCTTTCTATCGAAGCAACAGTTCTTGCCCCGTTCCCTTCCCTTATCTTTACCAGCATTACTGGAGGAAATACTATAATTTAGAACTTAAAATTATAATATTTTATCTAGTAATTATACCGTCGCCTTACAACACAAGCCCTATAAACACCGATTTTTCTCCTGTATTGAAATTAGACACCAAAAAACACCGATTCAAAAGAAAACAAAATAAACAACGATGGATAACCCCCAAACTTGAAGACAAATTAATACCGAAATCACGGAACCCTAGCTATTTGGTATGCGTGGGGCGCAAGCAAACACTGCTCTTTGTCCGTAGTTCCTCAGCGAGAGTTCGAGTGAAGCTGTGCAATGAGCAAACGTACGTATGTCACCTAAGATCCTACCTTATAAGAGGAACGCGTAAGTTCATCTTGTAAACTTTTAAACTCAGATAAGTTCTTACGTACTGCACTAAACGCAAGAACGCGAAGTGGCATTGCGTACGTGGACGAGATGGTGCACTCACCCGCAGTCCCGTAAGGAACCCGACCACGATGGACACCAACACGTCGGTGGTACCACAGCTGGACTGTAAGCATACAAGTTTGCGTTACTGGGGCGTAAGTATATCCGTGCCTCGCTGAAATAGCACCTATGCGTTATTTGTTACTGAGTCACCGATGTAACGCTTTATTTCACCCTGAGAAGTGGCTCATTGCTTTTCTCCCTACTTTCCAAACGCGACAAAAGCGTCAGGCAGATGCATGACGAAGCGGCCCGCGACGAACCTGGATTCTTAGAAATCGGGACCTCGGAGTTGCTTTCCTTCGTGTCCTACGACCCGTCGGACGTTTCCTTAACTGCTGGGCGAAAAACCTCGTTGCTTTTACTTGCTCCCGAGAGTGCAGTGGCAAGATTATTACGAAAAGTCTGATAAATTTTATGTACGCGGTAAATAAGCGCTGACGTACTATGCAATGTCATATATGATTGCACTCGTGCTTTTATGATTCTTCTTCTTTTGCGCTTTGAAATTGTGACGCTAGCAATAAAAATAGATACGAGGCTCTTAAAAAAAAACAACTAAGTACTCTTTTAGTTACTCAGTAAAAAAATGCCTAAAATGCGTTACTCTATCCATTTTGAAAAAAAAAAAAGACTCTTACATTGTTACTCAAGAAAAAAAAAAAGCAAAGCGATTGCCGGATTTTGTGGAGCGAAAAAGCGGCGAATTTCGACCGGCGGCGCTCGCTTTCCGTGCGGAGTTCGAACAGCGGCTGTTGCGAAGCGCTCAAGCGAACGAATATGCGGCCAGGTTCGTTCGTTGTTCACCGCATATTCGCTCCGTGGAGTTCGACCTTTATTTACGACTGCGACTAAAGTAAAAACAACTTTCAGCCTTTCCACTCTGCTGAAGAAGGAAGAGCAGAGAAGCTGTACTACGGTGGGAATGAAGTAATGGCCGGTCGCAAGTAGGTAAGCCAGAGTGGAAAGGCTGGGAAGGTTGCCGCCGTCGCTCATAGATGGCGGTAGCTGTCCGGAGATTTGTGTCGACATTTGTTTGCTCGCGGACACGATGCTGGGGAAACTAGCCCTTAACAGCTCTGCTGTAAAAAAAAAATACATACAACGCGAGTCAACGTTTAGTTCGATTCAGTGCCACATTAATGGAAACCGACCTGCAGTTGACGACTTTCGGACATGTTCGACGACCTATACACTATAGAGATATTCCAGGCACCATAATAGCGCCCTCACCTTGAGCGTGGTTAGCCGCAACGCCGTGAAAGCCGCGAACTGTTCGGCTTCGGTGATGTACGGCGTGCGCATCGTCATGGGGTACAGTCTGTCGCGCATCACGTACTGGAAGAAAGAAACAAAGAAAACGAAATCAGAAACACAAACAGATTTGTCATTTACACTTAGGTTAACTGTAGTCACTGTCAGTTTAAGAAACACTGAGCAGGGTTTTTCTCGAGTATCTTACTGTCGCTCCACGTACAGGGAGATTAAGGAAGTAGCTGTTACCAATTTGGACGAAAAAAAAAAAGCATGAAACGCGGACATATCCAGCGAGCCCCAGTTGTCAGTAGAGGAAGAGTCACTTGAAGATGTTACCAGGATGTTGTTTTTCGTATAAATCATTATGTTAACAATAAACGGTCTCGGTTTTTTTCTTTCGGTAAGACGACGACGCAGTAATGGCGCCGTTATCGTTCTTCCAGGGGGAACACAAAATATGGCTCCAATAGCCCTAATAAATATGTCTAGGTCAAGCGGAAGACTTTCGCGGCATATTTAGAAGTAATTCCGTTATATTCGTGCGTTTTAACGCTAACGTCGTACGCGAGAAAGCGCCGCGGCCATGCGCTGTGCTGTGAATTGAATTGGGCGCTGCGCATATTTCAGTATTTCCCTGATAAGTAACCAGATTAAAATGGACCACATTTTGACCTTGTCGATATGAGCCAGTGAGACAGCCAGAGGCAAAGGTAACTTAGATGCGATATTCTGGGAAACCCTTTCAAGCGACTCTTGTGACAACGAAAGAGCAACGGTTCACAACTTAGACAAGAACGAATCTGTTCGTCGGTGAAACTTTGGGTTCGCGATCATAGTTTATTATTCTGAGAGACGGGAATTTCCAAACTACCGGGTGTTTTTGAGAGAAGAGAACTTAGTTTTTCTCACCGCAAAAGTAAACTACGTATTGTCGTACTCTTAGTTTATGTCCAAAACTAGCACTAGCAGTCCGGACCCGATGTCGAAGTTTTATAATACTATACCACATTTAATCCAAAAGTTATTTACAATTTGGGGGAAATGTTCAATGAGAAAATGGGGGCGCGCTCTTGGTAGCGTTATCCATTTGTCTTCTTGTACTCGCAGGCTCCGTTGGTTGGCATTCTTATTAAAAAAGAATTTTTTTAAATCGCTCGTAACTTTTGGAATAAATAAGGGTAAGTTCTAAAAGTTTGGGCATTTGGTCCCAGGCGCTAGTGCTCTGTTTGAGGCGAGGCTGAGGCGCACGGTGTCTCTTATATTATTTGTTTTTGCGATGAGAAAAACACGGGTCACCTTTCTCCCGAACTCCCGGTATAACAATATCTACAGACAGCTCATGTCTTGGCGTTGCCAACCAATGCAAGCGGCTGTGATGAATGCCAAACACATTGTTCTTGTCACGATTTGATAAGGTTTAAAACTTCTTGAAGCTGTACGCTGGTTTATGCAACAAGCGAATACGTGAATCTAAAGCCAAAAGCATGACTTACTGTAAACGACTTATTTTTTGCGGGCTCAATATTTCTCGATTAGGTCAAAGCTGGAGTTTTTGGAATACATTCGCCGGTTCTAACTTTGGCGACGGGGTGGGATTTCAATATAGATTCCGATGTGTTTACATTTTACCGAAATTGGTTCGCTGGACCTATTTTTAGCGAATAGTACGCGATTCGCGAAATCCGCGAAAATTAGGTCGTTTACAGTATATCAAATTTACGATTATCAACAATTGCGTCTAAACAGTATGTAGTGACGCGCCTTTGAATGTCGGTGTATGTTCTTAGTTTTTACGCTGTGCAAGGAAAACAAACCCTGACAGGGTAACTGGAGGCTATGTGTCCTCACCATGATGATCCTGAGAAGCACAAAGCCCGTGCTGGCGGCTATGTCGACGGCCGCGAACACCGACAGCAGAAGCACCGTGCGCAGTGAGACGTTTCCCTGCAAAAATGAAAAGTACGCAAACGCAAAACAAAACAAACACTCGGTCAGTACTTGCATGAATATGTCTACCGACTGATTTTACGGAAATGAGACGCTAATAAAGCGCAAGAGCATTAATTACTACACACCAAACAGACAACGTCTGCAAGCACCTGAAAAGTATATCGAGTGTTTTTTGTTACACACCCCGTATTGGGTGCCGACTGCTGTAGTAAAATTCATTTTGGTATTCTGACCCTAACCTCTTCACTAGTTGCCTTCTTTTTTCTGTTCATTTTATTTATTTGCGTCATTTTTTTGCGTGGTGAATTTTATTTGAAGTCCGACATACAGTTCTCTTTGGCAAAAACCCGCCCACCTCATTTACCTCCTTGAGCATTACATTCACATTTGTTCGACATTATTCAAATTAGAATTCTTTATTTTCAACCGTTTTGGAAAAAAAAAAGGTAGAGAAAAAAATCAACTTGTTGCTTGACGAGCCTCCACGCCCCACCCCCCCCCCCCCCCCCCTTTTCCGCAGCAAAACAGGTAGGAAAACATATCCTATGATAAACACAAGCGTGTGAACATTTTTGAGGCAACACAATAAAAGCTATATATTACGTTTTCGGGGACTCACTCAATATTTTTGTATAAGTTCACAAAAAACAATTTAGAAGCCGGGAGGGTGTAGATTTTAATATCTGATTACCACAGGTGGTTCTGGAGTGCGGCACTAACCAGGTCTTGGCGCCGGGAGGTTTTCAAGCTGATTTTCTAGTTTCCAGGTAACAAATTGTTGAGCAAACATATTCATTTTGTCTAAAATATATTTTATAGGACATATCAGTTTGTAAATATATCAATTTGGTATTTGTATAATATTGAACCTATTAAACAACGGTTGTGCATGACTATCGTATATTGCGTGACATACAGTACGAATTACTTTTTTTCCGAAAAGTATGTATTTATCTGATATTGTAGAGGTTGTATTTCCCAAGACTAAGAAACAATGGTTGTAGGGCGAGCAGAAAGAAAAGATTTCTATAGGAGGAGAATAACAGAAGTTGCGAGTATACTCCGATACTTATAGATAATGACCACAACCCTCCACAGTTTATTACATATATGTTGCAGACCATGTTCTGATAAAATATTATATTTAGTACTTTATGCTATCTACTCATCTACATCATTTATACCGAAAGAAAGGTTGGAGGAATACTACAATTTGTACTTCGTGTCTAAATAAAACTTCCTTGTTTTATCGACTTTGATTTGCAAATATTAGATATTCTCCAAGCATTTAATTTGTGTAAGAATTTATTCGCCCTAACGCATATTTGATCAGCGTCATTGCCTGAAACAATTACATTGGTGTCATCTGCATTGTCTATATAATTTTATATTATAATCATTAGTTACAGTGTCGTTTATATATAGGTTAAAAACGTGGTCCCAGTACACCATTTTGCGGTACACCAGCTGTAAGTGTCCTGAGATCTGATCGTTTATTATTAATTTCTACGCAGTAATAACGGCTGTAAGATAACTTTTGATCATACTAAGTGTTAGCCCACGAACATCCAAAGTGTATAGCTTTTGAATTAACGTGTCGGAATTAAGGTGCTCGAAATCTTTAGAAAAATTCAGTCTAAGTACTTTAAATGTTATCATTTTCAATATTATTCAAAATTACTCTTTTTGGCCTTCAGTTATGCAAGTTCCGTTCAAGCGACCTTTTCCAGATCCATACTCACTGGACGTAGCAAAATAAATTTTAACATAAAACTGTATAATTTTATGTAAATCTTTCTAGACCTTTAGAAAACATTGGTGAAACAAAAATATGTCGATAATTTTCCAAGTTGTGTTTTTATCCCCCGATTTATACTAAATTGAAACTTTTGCCACTTGCATTTTGTTAGGGAAACTTCCCGTCTTTATTTTTATATTAAAACTCTGCGCCAGGCACGAAAGGATAGACCTTAATACGTGTTTAATTGACTTATTGCCTGAAGGTTACACATATCACTGTTTATGCTATTTTTCAAATGGTGAAAAACTGAAAAGATTTTGTTATCGTCGGTTGGAAAAAAAAAAGGGTCGAGTGTCATTTACGTTTAGCATATATATGAAAGCTTCCTCACAATATACCATTTTTAGAAGTTCGACATAATATTGATTAAACTGATCTGCTAATGTCACTTCATGTATGTACAGAGCGCGACACTGTTAGCGCGAACAAGCCATCGCCGGTTTTTAAAGTTTTTCTCTTTGAAACCAAGGTATGTCATCCAAGTTATTATTGCTACGGAAAGAGCTCATTAGTCTATAATGTAAGCGTTAAACTTTGCTCGCTAATACTATTTGGAAGTAAAATGCGAAAATGGCCGATGTCGTGTTCGCGCTAACAGTGTCGCGATGTGTACATACCATGTATTTTTATTTCAGTAATCTTCCCATTTGAAATCAATTTTAAATAAACTATTTAATTTCGTCCATACAACATCCGATCGTTTTTCCCCTTTGAACAAGTTGTTGGAATATGCATCTTCACCCTGCCTTAAGGTCTTAGTTATCAAATTTATTTGCTTTCTATAACTAGGCAAAATATCTTTTTTATGTACAAATTTGTTATAGACAACTTTTAATTTATCATTTGCAATATTTTAGGGGTAAACCAGGGTTTGCGATATCTATGGTATAACATAATAAACCTTTCGAGAAAAAATTTAAGGGTTTCGTTAGCGGGCACACTAGACAGAACTTCACTCCACTGTTCAGAGCAAATTTCTTGCTCAAAAATATCAAAGTTTCTTGCGCTGATAGTTCTCAGGTACATTTTTGTGTACGAATTAAAATTCCCTATTAAACCCGTATTGAAAAGCATATAGATTGGTAAGGGGTCACTGGTGGTCTCTCCTGCCACACCTGAAATTACGCATGATTTTCGCGCATCTATTAAAAATAGATCCAGCAACGCTTCATGAAAAGGTGTACCACGAGTAGACTCCGAAATTATATTTAACAAACCGTATGATTGATATAACGAGAGGAAATTTAACAGAAGTGGAGACGAAGTAAGCATATCTATGTAAAAATCGATACCAAAAAAGAAGGATTCTTTTTTCACAGGTGAACCTCAGAAACACGTCAACAAATTCAAAGAAATTGGTCAAGTTCCCACTAGGTGATCGTAGACAACGGAAGCCTTGGGTTGTCCGTCCCGTATTCCCCCGCTTCTGGAAAATACAGATTTATTCTGCTGTAAAGTGAGGACCTCGTAGTCACTAGGGACAACCGTAAAATCACCGATCACAAAGCATTTATAATATCTTTGGACATACACCGCCTTGTATGAACTTTTTAATTAAATTAAAAATTCCTAATTTTTCAGCCTATTTACTTCCTCTCTTGATAGGACCGTGTATTTAGTTAGCATTATTGTCGCATCCCGCACTGCATGCGTGCGATCCCAAGAAAGAACCAACCGCTGGCCGCTTGAAAGTCTGGGAAAAGCACCTCCAGTTTTGATCCGTCACGTCATTTTATAAAAAAAGCCTACAAACGTCCCAGAACGGTAGCACTACACATGTATCCTGTCATGCTGTCGTTATACTACCAGCACACTAGATAGCGTACGTATAATTCCTAATGCTCCCATCCGCATTTGGCATGAGGCGGAGCTTTGTTTCTGAAAACGCAAATGTTCAAAAAAAAAAAAGAGCCGAGGAATGCTTCTCTTTTTTTATGACCCCTGAAAACATTTCGCGTTCGTGCTGAGAGGTTAAGTATCATCATTTCTCTCTGTCGACTCGGCACCGGGCCTGTTTCGCAGTTTTGGAGTTATAACATGCTACACAAGTCAGCAAGTTAAACCACCGTTCCGCTGTTGTTGTTGTTGTTGTTTTTATTATTTCAACGCTCTGTCCTTTGATGAATCTGTTGGTCGTCTCCAGCTAACCCTGAAATGCTCTATCACGAGTCCACTAAAAAAAACGCGATCTCTTTATTTTGGTTTTGCGAAACAGATCTAGCCAAGGGAATCATGTTAGCATCCGAATCTGTCATAAGGAAATTTTGGTTATTTTTTTACACATCTAATTAACGAAGTGCATTTGGCGCGCCCCAGATGAGGACGGAGAATTAATTTGGACAACCCTCGGATCTTTTGGCGCGCAAGTGATTTCTTGGTCACACGACGGCTTCCTCGCAATAAGTCTCCGTCAGATTGCGGACATCTCGGCCGACATTCGACCTTCCCAACTGTGGACCCTTAGGCCGGCGCTTTCACTCGGAGAAGAAACCCAAGGGGCTTTCAGATGGCGTCGTAAATATTTGAAGCAGACTAAGAAAAAATTCAGTCAGTCATAAAAGTAGTCCATAAATAGAAGAAAAGTGCTTACGTCGTCCTTGGCCTGCTTAAGCGCAAATGCCATCCACCACCAGCTGAGGATGTAGATGATGACGAAGACGACGCTCAGGGCCAATGTGTCCGGGCTGAGTTCAGTTCGACTGGAAAGGACGCAACCGTGACACGTACTAGTCAATTCTAGCAACAGGAATGTTCAAAAGTGTGTGGATTGAACAGTTCAGTTGCAGTGACGCAATTATTCCGAGTAATTATAAGCCTAAAGAAACAAAAAAAATTTAATACGAACAATACTTGTTTTTATTGGTTACACTGTAAATAACGTTTGGTTTCATCGCTAACCTACTCAAATGAAGAGAATGACCTCTTGCTTTTACA
>JABSTQ010003530.1:0-51911 GCA_013358835.2 Ixodes persulcatus
GGATCTCCGACTCCCTCGAATGCGGACGATCCCTGATCACCGATCCAGATCATCCGACGAGGAGAGGAGACGCCCGCAACAAGACACTACACCAGACCTCACGTTGTGCGCTATGCAAAGGATGCAGAGTGGACAAACACGTGGGAAGACCTGGGTAGCGACCACTATGTGCCTAAAGACAACGATCCGCGCGGGCCCTGGAAAGCCGCGAGGCAGAAAGTGCAAGATCACGGAATGGACAAGTTCCGAGAGCTGCTAGGAGAATATGAGACGGAAGACGTCACGAACATTGGCGAGTGGATGGAATGCCTGCTGGCTACTGCCGAGCGGACAACCAAGGTGATTCCGGAAGAAGCGGACGTGGCCGCTGCTGATGGTCGACTCTTACACTTATGGGAGGCTAAGGCTAGTCTGCAGGAGCGGCCGCGCACGCAACGTAACAATCGGAGCCTTCGAAGAAGGATCGCTCAACTCAAGCAGAACGATCGAGACGTACGCTGACCAGGTTACGCGGCAACAGTGGCAGGATACCTGCGATGGGTTCGACGGTCAGCCCAATGTACCCAAAACTTGGAACATACTGCGGCACCTACTGGATCCGGACGGTTGTAAGACGGCTCAGCGTAGCAAGATGTGCGAGATCATTCGAAGTCACAAGGGTGACGAGGACGACCTAGTAGAGGAGATCCGTAAGCGATATATTGGTGACAACCCGCCGAGGACACCCACGACATACGGCGGTGCAGACAACGAGGTGCTAGACGCGGACATTTCTGTGTTTGAAGTTACCGAGACACTGCGCGACTTGAAGACCAAGTCTGCTCCGGGACCGGACGGCGTCACGAACAAGATGCTGCGGAACCTGAGCAACGAAGCCATAACCGGCATCACGAAGTACATCAACGAGTGCTGGAGACAAGGCCAGCTACCACGGCAGTGGAAAACAGCCAAAGTGGTCATGATCCCGAAACCAGGCAAGAAGCCTCAGCTCGACGCTCTGCGACCAATCTCGCTCACGTCCTGCGTGGGCAAGATAATGAAGCACGTCGTCCTACGGAGAATCAACGACTTCATGGAGAGGAACCAATTGTTCCCTCACACCATGGTTGGATTCCGGCAACACCTGTCTACCCAAGACGTGATGCTGAGGCTCAAGCACCAAATCATAGATGGCGAAAAAAGCTCTCATCTCGAGACAAGGGTGATCCTGGGCCTCGACCTTACGAAGGCATTTGACACTATCAGGCATGACGCGGTCCTTGAGAACTTAGAGAAGCTGGGCGTGGGGTGCCGCACGTTCAACTACATTCAAGACTTCCTCAGCGACCGGACGGCGCAAATCTCCATCGGTGGCGTCACGTCCGACGACATCAATCTAGGCGGGCGAGGCACAACTCAGGATTCGGTCCTGTCGCCATACCTATTTAACGTGGCGATGATTGAGTTGCCTGCGAAGCTCAGCAAGATCGAGGGGCTGCACCACAGTATATACGCAGATGACATCACGCTCTGGATGACCGGCGGCAGAGACGGGTTCATCCAAGACACGCTACAAGAAGCGATACGGACGATTGAGGAGTACGTCACTCCGAGGGGCCTAACTTGCTCTCCGCAAAAGTCGGAGCTCCTCCTCCTTAAACCTGTTCGGTCCCGCCAGTTGCCGTCGGACATCGCGCTCTACTCGCAAGGACTGCGTATCCCGTCGGTGAAGAGCATTCGCATCCTGGGTCTGCGGGTCCAGGCGGATGGCAACAACTATGAGATGATCGAGTCACTCAAGGCGTCAACTTACCAGATCCCCCGGCTTATTTCACGCATCTCGGGTCGTCACTTCGGAATGAAGGAAAAGAATCTTGTACGCCTCATCCGCGCTTTCGTCGTGAGCCGGCTGGCATACGTCCTTCTCTTCCTACGGCTCGGGGTGGCGGAGAAAGCCAAACTAGACTGCTTGATTAGGAAGGCATACAAGCGAGCACTTGGCATCCCGGACTCTACGTCAAACGAAAAGCTAGCGGCGCTGGGCCTACACAACACCGTGGAAGAGATCGTCGAGGCGCAACGGACGTCTCAGCTCGAACGGCTAACGAAGAGCGCGACCGGGCGTCACATCCTCGAAAAACTGGGTATCCGCTACGAAAGACAAACGGGCGAGAAAATCGACGTGCCGAGGCGGGTCCGGGAGAAGCTTACCATCCCGAACCTGCCGCGTCACATGCACCCCGTGCACCATGTGGAGCGCTGCGAGGTACGAATGGGATGCCATGGCCGCGGCCGTGGTTGACAAGCAAGGGAAGATCGTTGCGAGCTGCAGTGTCCGGACGACAGAACCGGAGGTAGCCGAGGAAGTGGCCATCGCTCTGGCACTCAAGCTGCAAGACGCCAAGATCGTTGTCAGCGATTCACAGATGGCGATTCGCCAATACGCCAAGGGACGGATCTTGCCGGTTACGCTTCGCGTACTGGGTGATCCTGAAAAGACTGCGAAGGAGAAGCTGATCTGGACTCCAGCACACTCGTCGCTCCCCGGCAACGAGGAGGCTCACGACGCGGCCCGAGGTCTTACCCGCCGGGCCGGAGCAACGTCGGACCCCTCCATCGAATCGTTACGGGAGGCGACAGACTGGTTACGTTCCGAGACATCCTCGATTATACGACGGCGAAAGGATGCGCTACCCTCCGGCGCATCCCTCGCTGGACAAAAGACAAGAGGTAGCGTGGCGGCGACAACAGACAGGCACCTACCTCAGTCCTGCCCAGCTCAGCAGATGGTATCCGAATCGCTACAAGGGAGACTGCCAGCTATGCGGTGCAAGAGCGACGCTTCACCACATTGTTTGGGAATGCAGCCGGCTCGACCGGACAGCCCAGCCGCAACTAAAAAAGATCCCCAACCAAGAGAGCTGGGAAGCTCTTCTTCTCTGCACCGACCTTAAGGTGCAGGAACAAGTCGTCCGACTGGCCGAGGACGTCGCTGGAGTCCAAGGGATTCTGGCCGTCGCCTAAGGGGTGATTGGGAGGGGACTCCTAGATCGGTTTCCGACCAATCGCTTAGTCTTTCTGGGCGCAATTAAAGGTTGCCTACTACTACTACTGCACATTACTGCTTGCGCCGGCCCTTATACCACTGCTTCGTCGGTCTGTTCTGGAACTCATGGCTTCATCACTGACATTGCCACTGTTCTCAGATCTTTTGGGGTCAATACCAGTGGCAGCCCTGATGCTGGCTATTGCACTGTCCTCGTCGGCCCAATACGGCACGTGGTCTGTGCATTGCAACAAAAGCCCGTGGCCTTCTGTTGGCGCCGCAGATTGAGGAAGCGAGCGCTCCAGTTTTCTTTTTCCTTATATCTTTTTTTCCGACGGCGTGAGCGTGGAGAAAAATACTAACGCGAGTTTTGTAGGCTGAGAACCTCAAAAATTCATACTCATAAAATAAAACTGTTTCATAACCCCTTTCAAAACCCAGCCGAATTTATTGAACATCGTTCCTCCGTGTTTAAACTGCGTTAGAGTGTGGGCTGCCTGAGTATGTTAACATGGTTAGACGCTGAATATGAGAAATTGAGCTAGTGCAGTACGAGCGTGGAAGGTCGCAACTTTCACGGCCTTTTGGTGCACTACTTCCTGTCAAAATGTCTGTCATCGCGATGGTCGTCGTAGAGCAGCAGTATATATGAGTTTGGGCGGGCGATATGGTAACTCTAAGTTTGTGAAATACGGGCGATATAAGAGCCCTACCTCATACTTCCACGTCAGGGAGGTGCCGCACGCACCTACATTCTGAATCCGAGCATTATGGAGCCAAGAAGCTCGATTTTTCAAACCGCGGTACCACAATCGGTGAAAGTTGCAAATAGTAGTGGAAGGGTAAAAATCATCGGAGAAGCCCTACTTTCAGCATGCGCTTGTTACCCAGGGTGCGCACAGGTCCTTGAAACCCATGAAAACCCTTGAATTTTGAAATTGGGTTTTCAAGGCCCTTGAAAACCCTGGATTTTTTGCTAGACCTTGAAAACCCTTGAATTTGAAAATTTTGCTTGCCGGCCCCTTTAAAGCCTGGATTCTTTGGCGAGACCTTTAAAATCCGTGAATGGCTATTTATAATAGAAAATGCGGGTATATATTGTACAGTATTGTTATGCTTATCGATATTTTTTCTCGTTTCTGTCGAGGTTAGTCCAATTTATTTTGATTTAGCCGATGTTCATTGGATGGTTGGCCACATTGGAGCAGATCCGAATCTGAATCCAATTTGGTCCGGGAATGCTTTGGGCACTGTTTCCGCCCTTGGCCTCGTGTTTTGTCATCGGTCTTAAGAAAACGCCCGGCAAAAGCCGGTTTCAAAGTGCGTGGCTCTGCAGTGATGAATATAAAGACTGGGTGGCGCCAGGTACAACAAATCAGCATCGTGCAAGATGCAAGCCGTGCAAAAATATGTTCAATGTCGTCGGCATTGAAGAGCCGTATGAAGAGCGCGAAACGTGCCGTCATCATGAAGATCACAGCAAGAGCTCCGTGCAAAATTACCTGGCTCTGGGCACGAGTGAACAGACCACTGTCCGGCCTCCATCGCAGTTGCCAAACCTAAACTCTGCTTGCAAGACGCACGTGTTGGTGAAAAACACCGAAGTGTTTTGGACTCACAAGGTCGTCACATCCCACTGTTAGGTCCTTGAAAATACTCCCACAAGGCCTTGAAATTCCTTGATTATCCTAGATAATCTTTCTTTGAATCCTGTACGAGCCCTGGTTACCCTCCGTAGTTCCGTTACAGTGGTACGGTGGGCTTATTAGAGGCAGGGAGGTGTGATGATCGTGCAAGGCAAGGTCGTTCTCACGATTCAAGTCTTCAAGCTCAGAATAATCTGTATGAGGGAAGCACTCCAAAACTAAAAGATAAAATGCAAAAAAAAAATATTATGCAAGTTTTGTTTTTCAGACTAAGACTGGTAATCCCGGAATGTCTGAAAGGCCTTCTCAGGGATGCTAAGCCCACCAGGTAGCTCGGGGTCAGCCAGCTGTGAGACTGCAGATTGTACATTAGGGGTCCAAACGCTCCCGCGATGTCGTGGATCAAGAGTTGAATATGAGGGGCAGGGTCGAAGCATGCCTCTCAAACATTCGCTTCATGTCGCAGAACCGCGTGGGCCAGATGAAAGCGCCTCTTCCTTTGCAATGACAAACCTCGGCTGGGCTGCGAAATACTCAAGAAATCGGAGGGCATTGGCAAGTTTTTAAATTCTGCTCCTTTGAAACCTGAGCTGTTCGCCCAACGTGGCGAGGTCAAAGCGGCAATAAAATTACCTTAGACGCTTTGGGGGCGGTTCCTTACACTCTTCAAGCAGGATTACCTTTTCAATATCGTCCCAGCTCAAAGCCTCTAGCAGCAGAGGGTAAGTTAGCACCACGACCTACTCTATACTCGACCAACTCTATAAGTATAGAGTTGGTCGTGGTTAGCACACTCTTTCTAGACATATTTTAGCAAAAAGTGCACCCTGCCGTTACCACTGCTTTGAACCAGCTTGAGTTAATCAGTGTTTCAGTTAGGTTGGCACCGCAGTTTTCGTCTTCCTTCTGCTCGTTGTGACTTAATCAAGCACCAAATTGACGCATCAGAATTATTCGTTCTAATTCATGTAAGTATATAATGTAAATAAAACGCACGAAGAAAGTATTACTTTATATTTTTAGAGCGCAGCTCCTAGGCGCCTGTTTCCGGCTTGAGCGGCGTGGGCGTCACCGTCGCCGTCGGCGTCGGCGTAACCGCGCGGTGCATTATAGGAAATGTCCCATAACACACCGCGCGGGACCCTCGTGACGTTACTCGTGACGTCACGTGTGACGTCACGAGGGTCCCGCGCGGTGCATTATGGGACATTTCCCATAATGCACCGCGCGGCGAGGAGGAGGAGGAGGAAGGAGGAGGGGAGGAGGACGAGGGGGAGGGGAGGTGGGGAAGGGAAGAGGGGAGGAGGGGGTGAGGAGGAGGAGAGAAGGGAGGGAGAGGAGGGAGTGGGAGGAGAGGAGGGGAGGAGCTTGAAGGATGAGGGGAGGAGAAGGTGAACGAGGATGAGGAGGAGGGGAAGAGGAGGACGAGGACGAGAAAAAGGAGGGGGGAGGGGAGGAGGAGTAGCAGGGAGGATGAGGAGGTGAGGAGGTGGGAGGAGGGGTATACCCTCTCCCCCCAGTACCCTTCCCTCCTCCTCCTCAAGAGCTGCGCTCTAATTCGGCGTTACAGTGTGTAGTAAACGTCTTTTTTTTTTCAGATCATAGTTCTCTATTTTGATTTTACTAAACGATTTTCTTCGATTCCTAGTTGCACAACGTGTCGCATGAGTGTGCTCAAAGCTGCACGGGCCTAGAGTTCCTGTATAGGCTCCCTACGGGAGCCAGAGTTGCGCGTTCACGCATGGCATGTGGATTCAGCTCCTCACGTGACTGAATTCGGCGAATAGCAGCGCCGCGCGTTCGAGGCGCGCGGCGAGCTCAAAAGCCTGGGAACGTACGCGCGGGGCGCGTGCACACGTCTACTTTGCTGCCACGACACTTGATACGGCTCCTCACGTGATCGGATCTCGGACGAATAGCGGCGAGGGCGGCACGAGGCAGCTGGAATCAAACTGCGCAACTCTGGCTCCCGTAGGAGCCTTATTAGCCCCCGTGCGCGACCGAAAGCGTCGCTTGTGGTCGGCTTCCACGCATTGGCCGAACGCTGACTCTGACGTCGGAAATGGTATTTTCATCGACGGACATAAGAGGAATGAAAGAACTTTAATTTTTGACGGTTGTTGGCAGTGTTAGTTTGAGCGCGCACTGATTCAAGCTTCCACCATGCTAATAACAACACACCATCGAACTTGTTGTTTGCAAGGTAATGACGTCACAAAGAGGAACCCAACAGGAGGGCGCCACCAAAACTTCTCGCCGGCTAATACAGGAACTCTACTTTCCACGATTGGCCAAACCATGGGCATATGAGAACTGTCAGATTGTCAACTTTGACGGTGTTAGTTTCGGATTGCGATGGCTCCTAGCTTCCACTGTGCTTTTTAAACACACCATCGAACTCGTCGTCGCACCTGATGGTACGTAGCCAGAATAACAACTGGTGATGTCACGGCGAGGCAAATCCCAGTCGTGACGTCACGGAGGGAAACCATAAGAGGGCGCCACTGAAATATCTCGGCGCTAATACTCACAAGGCCTGGCAGTTTAATGACGGAGCCATAGAGTGCACGGTCGCCGATTTGGAGCGCGAGGATCTGGTAGCACAGAGCATTTCTCGGGGAGTCTGGTATTCAGCGCACAGCTTTTGCAGCGGTGAGGACCCGAAACATGGTTTTCAAACCCGACGAGAAAAGAAGCGGTAGCCCGAGGAACGCGAGAAGCACGAGCAGACATTCCATCGCTCGGGACATGTGTGCTTCGGCGTCTCGCCGCGGCGGGTCGCCCGTTACATGTCTCTTGTCTGCCTCTCTACCTTTTCACTTTCGGCGGCCGCGTCACGTGAAGATCTGCCAGGCTTTGTCAGTATAGAAGAGGCTATGGTTTCACGGACTACAAGGAATGCAAGAACATGCGCGTACAACGTCCATTACACACAATCAGAATCGTCGTTATCGGAAGACGATAAATGGTCCAACAACATGGCGGCTCCGTGAATACCCCCTTATAAACTTTTCTGGAGGTGTCTGTGTGAGTTGGAGCTTTGTTCTCACTGCAGGTTCTTCTTCACCGTCGAGCCGAAAGTGATCGAGAAAGCACTCATATTTAACAATTCCTCGCGTGCCTACAATTCTCTCGGTGACCTACAAAATACAAGTTTAATACCGCCATATTGGTATGACAAAACCTAAACTGCTATACGAGCCGTTAGATGGCACTGAATTTCGGAAAGGGTCAGTTGTTTCCGGCGACAACCGCTAGGTGGCAGCGACTACATCAGTGCCAACTCAAGGAGACATGGGATGGGCGTCATTTGAGGGCAGGGAAGCTGTGAGCAAGATAGAATTTGAGGATCGGTTGAGGCAAATGGGTGGGGAGCAATGGGCACGAAAGGTTTTCAGCTATTTATACATGAGGAGTATAGACACAAAATGGAGACAGCGCACTAGATAATTAAGAGGAAAGTTTTTAGGCTATAGTGGGGTTACGGAAGAGCAGGTCTCAGTTAAGAAGAAAGTTAAGGCCACAGAAAGAGATCGGTGGCTAGAGGGAATGCAGACAAAGAAGGCTCTGGAAGGCTATAGATTAAACAAAACAGTTATTGCCAAAGAAAGCATTTATGACAATTCTAGGGGAAGCTCATTGTTGTTTGAGGCAAGGACAGGTGTTTTGCGAACCAGAACATACAAAGCGAAGTACCAGGAAATTAATGGACACAGTGTGCGCTGCTTGTGGAGAGGAGGACGAGACGGCTGAGCACTTGATACTCTACTGTAAAGGGCTTCACCCTATGCATACCGAAGACAACATAGATTTAATAAGGTCATGGGGTTTTAGAGACAGCGAAGGAAAAGTGGATTTCAAGACAGTAGAGATTACCAAGCAAAGATTAAGTGAATGGTGGCAGAAAGCGAGAGAAAACTAGGCATTTTCTGATTAACTGATGGCAAGGGGGATTTATAGCCTCACTTTCTTTTCAGTACGGAGTGAGTATAGTTTTCACATTTAAATATTCTAAGCTTCAAGGATAAGACAAAATGGCTAGGTGGCGTAAGCTACCGCCCGATTCAAAGGGCTCAGCCGTATTCATCCATCCATCCATCCAACTGCGTGCAGACGCAGTGGACGAAGCGGGTCAACCAGCTCCGCAAGAAGTATGGATTCTTCACACAGCCAGTCATGGAGGCGAGTGCGAGTAATACCCTTGTTACACGGGCGCACTTAACTGCAGTTACGCTAAGCCACAGTTAGCGCACAATATTTGCCGACAACATTCTGCGGCTACGCACTCAAAGCTATCGGCGAACGTGCGCTTGAGCATTTTGGTCATCCATCGAAGCAGTGCACGCGCGCTCTTCACTTCTTATGGAATAGCTGTCCGAGAGTATACACCTTTTCCACAAGCGCAGCCATCTTGAATATCGTCACTTCTGGTATGCGGTAAAACATCTTTTTGATCTCTCCCCGAAGCTAGAAGGTGTTTACGAAAAATGCGTGATTGTCACACATTCCTGATTTGCCTCAGCTATATTTTCTCGCATATTCCAGGTTCAAACGTTTTATTATTTTTTCGCCCCGCATACCAGATACGGAACCCACGTGACTGAGAACGACAGGAAACAGAAAAGGTCTATAGTGCGGTATCTGTGGTGCCGCGTAACAGCAGTTAATCTGAGTTAACCGCGGTTAAGTGTGCCCGTGTAACAGGGGCATAAGTGGGCAAGTGAGGTGAGGCGACGGGTCAAAGAGGCAGAGGCGACCCACTGGGTTAAGGAGGCAAACAAGAAATCCTCACTCCAAATCTATAGCGCTCACAAGGACACAATTGGACCGGAGGCCTACTATGATGACAGTCTAGGCAGCCGTCTCCTGTTTGAGGCCCGAGCAGGAGCGCTGCGCTCAAGACTATATCGGCAGCGGTTCGATCCGGCAATAGAATCAGTCCAGTGCGGGGCCTGCGATCAGGAAGACGAAAACATCACGCACCTATTAGCCCCGTGCGCGACCGAAAGCGTCGCTGTGGTCGGCCTTCCACGATTGGCCGAACGCTACTATGACGTCGGAAAGGGGATTTTCATCACGGAATAAGATGAATGAAAGAACTTTAATTTGACTGGTGTGCATGTTCCTTGAGGCGCAATGATTTAGCTTCCCCATGACATCGACTTGTTGTTGCAAGGTAATGACGTCACAAGGGGAAACTAAGAGCCGTATGAGACTCCCGTTTTTTATCACAGGCGTGTGATCGGTCATCAGCTTAGCAACGCGCGTGGTTCAAGCTCCACGACAATAGCAATACGCCACGAACATGGTTTGGCAGGTATGCTGTCCGGAAAGGTCGTATAGGCTCCCTACGGGAGCCAGAGTTGCGCGTTCACGCATGGCATGTGGATCCAGCTCCTCACGTGACTGAATTCGGCGAATAGCAGCGCCGCGCGTTCGAGGCGCGCGGCGGGCTCAAAGCTTGGGAACGTACGCCGGGGCGCGTGCAACGTCTACTTGCTGCACGACACTTGATACGGCTCCTCACGTGATCGGATCTCGGCGAATAGCGGCGAGGGCGGCACGCGGCATGTGGAATCAAACGCGCAACTCTGGCTCCCGTAGGGAGCCTATACAGGAACTCTAGGGGGAACCACAGGAGGGCGCCACCAAAACATCTCGCCGCTAATACTCCGTTTCACCTTATGTTGTACCGCAACGAAGGCTAGAAGCGCGAGCTCATAGCGTTGGCAGCTGCCCTTAATGCACGAGAGCTTGTGCCGCCGATATCTTTCTCAAGGCCGGTTCAGACACTTGCGTTTGAGTGCGTTTGACTGCGTTGCGGCGAGAACCGAAAGCGAGTCACCGGCACATCTGTGCTTCGTATGAAGCGTGGAATCCAATTCAAGGAATTATCTTGCACGCGATATAAGCAGCAGGGATGTCCTGGGTTCTCGCTGCCGCAACGCAGTAAAACGCAGTCAAACGCAACTGTCTGAACCAGGCTTCAGAGCAAGGAGCTCGCGCTTGTAGGCTTTCCTGCGGTACGTCACGGCTAGTCCCGGCCTGATACCAGAATGGGATGAAGCGCGGCGCGTGCACAACCAGGGGCCTAGCCAAAACAACACAAGCCGGGCCAGACAGACTGCGGCAGTCGCACAAGCGGCAATCGGTCCACCAGCGGCAGCGGCCCCAGTGCTACCATTGATACCACAGGCACTGGGCTTCCATCCATGGACAGATTGATGGACTGTCGACGTCACCAAGCGACGACTAGAAAATTGGTGGAAAAGTAGAGAAAAGCGTGGAAAGTGAAAGCCACATATGGCTTGGACACAACATACGTGACCACTCGTTTCAAAGGAGATAGCCACAAACATCATCATCATCATCATCAATCAGAGAGACAATATTGTCACGAATTAAGGCGACGAGAAGGCGAAAAAGTGAACTGAAAATAAAGGTTTAATGGGCGAACTTGTGCCAACCAAAATAAGAAAGGAAAGGGCGTCGAGGCAGCAGAAAAGCAGGCGGCGATTCGGCGGCGAAACAGAGAGCGCGAGCGAGACTAAAGGGGTGTCCAAACAGGACACTACATAACGCACGACTCCGACAAATCGTGAAAATTGAAGCGTCGTCCGCTTCAATTTTCACGATTTGTCGGAGTCGTGCGTTTTGTAGTGTCCTGTTTGGACACCCCTTGACTCGACAAGGTCGCGGGTAGCTGCTTATCTACAGTGAGTCACTATCTCGAAAGTTCGGCGAAGAAGGCTCGAGTGTCGCGCGCTTGGGGCGAGGATGAACTGGCACTTTCGAGAACAACAAAGCAGGTGGAAAGTTACGTCTGGTGCGAGAATGAACGCGAATCTTCTAGATGTCGGTAACCGAGCGTTGCTTTCACGGCCCTGCGGGCGGCAATATTACAGAGACTATCCAACTGTTCACTCGGGGTCACGTGGTTAAGGGGCCGCGTTGACAATACGAGCTACAGGTGACGGAACGCGTTGGTCGTCCGCGAGCGTCTCCGCCTTTCCGCCTGCTTTCCTCCTAGCCGCGCGCGCGGCGCATGCCCATCTACGATCAATCTCCGAGGGTGTCGTCCGCCATTTTATTACAAACGCTCCCCATGGTTTGAGTTGGACCCTCTCTACAATCTAGGCTCTCTACGAACAATAGGCGACAGAGGCGACGTCCCCGGCGTGCTCAAATTCCTATTTGGTGACCCGTGGCGCAAAACTAACTGTGCAGGAGGACGCTGGTTTCTTCTTTTTTTATGTTGTCTTTTTTTTTTAGAAAACTAGTAGAGATTTTCAAAAAGTGTTCTCTGAATGCGTCTTCTTTTTTTTGCCTTTCCATGCAGCCAATTCGAGTAACGAGTGCCATCATGCGAAGAAGATGAACTCATATTGATGCCACGCTATGTTGATTCCGAATAGAGAGAACAAAGAAGAGGTCACCACGAGCTCGAGACTTTCTCGCCTTCCTCGTGGAAACAGGCTGTTCGAACTACTCAGTTCGTTTCTGTACGGCGGCAACACACTCCTCCGTATAACCAGTCAAACCGACCAACACTCCCATTTTAATCCATGAAGAAGCAACTGAAGATCCGGGAGGACAAGGAGGACCTCAGGGAGGGCCCAGAGCAACTCCCGAAAGGTGCACCGGGCGACAAATCGGCCAAGGAGCCGTTGTTTGAACACCTCCCAGCCAATACCGTCAAACCCGCAAGGAGACCATCGGGCCAGAAATTGGCCAAGAGCCCGTCGTTTGAATACCGCCGAGCCAGTACCTACCAACCCGCAAGAAGAGCATCGGGCGAGAAGTTGGCCAAGGACCCGGTGTCTGAAAACCGCCCAGAGAGCACCACCCAATTCGCAAGAAGACCGTCGGGCAAGATCTCGAGGCATAGGGTCAGGCAGATGAGTGATAAGGTGAGTACCTACCAGTGTTGGCGAAACGCGTTACAAATAACGGCGTTACTTGGAACGCGTTCCATTTTCCCCTAACTTTGTAACGTACTCGTTTCATTTTTGCAGCTTTAATGGATAACGTACCTACGTTATTTATTTTGAATAACGGGTAACGTGGTTACGTTAATCGTTACATCTTCCCAAGAAATAAAAAAACATTCCCTTTCAATTTCTTTCGCCCGAGTCATATAAAGTGCATTTTTCGAGTTTCTATACGCGTTGTTTTCTCGCCAGTATTCAGGGGGAACCTTAAAAAGATCAAGTAATTATGTTAATTTTATGCATCCACATACGTTTCTTGAAATAGGGCGCTTATGTATAGCTGTAACGTCAAAACAGTAAAACGTTTTCATTTATAATGAAAAGTCAGGCAAAAGTGACGTGCGCTACGTTTTATTGCTAACTGTAGCGTTCCTTTCGGTAATGCCTACAACACTGGTATTAACCTTTTCTTGATTTACTTCGCACGCTATACTCGAAAATAATTATTAAAAGAGGAGTACGCTTTCCCGAGGTACACGAAGCCAGATGTTTACGGCGTCAAAACACGGTGTCAAGCCGACGGCCTTTTATCCGTGGCTCCGGTATCTGCATTCGAGGATGCGCAATAAAATAGTTCGATTCGGAAGTATCCCAGCGAGTGCCGAAGCTCAGCATAGTATTCTCAGTATTCACTAATGGCGGCTATATCTGAGTCCACGGCTGCTGAGCACGTGCTGATGGTCAGTTTCCACAGTTCCTTTAGAATGGGCATTCCACGCCATCAAGACAATTGGTGTTATACTAAAGTCGCTGAATCCTGGGAAAGGAGCGTCATATTGCCTTCCCTTCCTGCAAACAGGACACAAAGAGATGCCAACATGCACAAGAACAAAACCTCGCCAAGCGGTTGACTGATCGGCCCCCGTCGCCACGGCAATCGCCATTTCGGTCCTTTGAAATCTTTGGAGCTTCGAAAGGGTCTTTTGAATCAGCCGCGCCAAGATCGCTATGAAGCATCATCGTACTGAAAGCGCTCGTCCCCAATATAAGCGTATTTGGCTCAGGGGCGGATTTAGGGGGGGTGACCGCCTCCCCCTGAGCTCCCCAAGGTCAACTTTTTTTAAAATAAAATCATTGATATACACCAGCCAGAAGTTTAGTTTTTGGCGACATAGCAAATATTTGGTCAACAAAATAGACCTGGGCAACGTTTGGACCGTGTCATATCTCAGCAGACTCCCGACTCCCCCCCCCCCCCCCCCCCCCGCCGAAGGCCTACCGCCCCCCCCCCAGGCCTGACCCATAAATCCGCCCCTGATTTGGCTCTGTAGCCGAATACGCAGTCTCTGTAGCCAAATGCGCCAATGCAGTCAACCCATCAATCACGCTCATCTCCATAGATTTATTACAATGATAATGTACTTCTTGCGTGTTTCAATTATCTCCATAGATATATTACGATGATATTCTTCTTCTTGCGTATTCAAATTATCTCCATAGATTTCGTGGAATGATATTGTTCTCCTTGCATATTTCAAGTTAGGAAAATTATTTTTCCGTGCCGCGAAACACCGACGTTGCATGTGATGGTTGTGCTGAGATGTGCGCTTGTCTCGCCAGTCTCTGAATGACAATATTTCCGTATACAAGAAAGGGCTTCGTAAAGCAATCTGTCGCCGCGAATGTGAATCGGATCACCAAGAATTGAGAGGCCAGGAAGGAATGACTCATTCCATGAACCAAAATGGCGACCATTCCTTGGCGCTACACTTTCCTAAGATGCAGGGACTTTACGTCTTGCCAGCTTGCAGATCAGAGCTCGTTCTAAGCATGCGTTGTGAACAGCGCACTAAAATAAGGCACCCAGCGAATTCCCCCCCCCTCCCCTCTACATGGGGCACTTTCATCATCTTGCGCGGTCTCTAAAAGAGGACATATTCGAAAATATGCGGATAAATGATCCTATACTGATCGATTTTGTCTTCCTGTGGTCTTTGTTCCACTCGACCGGTAAGTTTTCATTCATCCAGATATTTTCGAATATTCCCCCTGTACATGGTTTACACATGACATGATCGCCATCTTACCATTCGTCATTCCTACTTGTTCGTTTTTCAGAGGGGGTCGAGAAACATTTGGTGGCACTTTAATATATGCTGCAGATGGTACCCATGCAGCAGTAAGGCTTTTCACAATGGCTGCTGTTGTGACGTCACGACAGACCATTCGTTCAATTAGATAAAAAAAAAAGAACGCGAAATGGACCCAGGGAAAATTAGCATGGCGCTTAGCTTGTTCACCAGTCATGCGCACATTAGTATTTTTCAGGTCCTACCGTATGTCGAGAGACGTCATCGGCTGGGATCATTCTAGCCTAACCTAACTCATTCATTCTAATCTAATCTAACTCACAGAGTTAGGTTAGAATGTACGCTCCGATCGGTGCCTTAGTGCGTAGGCTTTAGGAATGGCCCTGCACACAGGGTTTCAATCACTGCATGCGATTTACGGAAAAAGCTCGGCGAATATGATGGTGCCGAAAAAAAAAATGTTAACCTAAACTTAAAGTTTGCGATGCGAAACTGACATTGCGCTCGCGTCATATGAATAGCGCATCTACATCGTATCGAAGTGGCACACACAATGCCCGAAGGTGCAAGATCTTCAGTGCAAGATGTACATTTCGCGAGCGCAAAGCGAAACAGATGTCCTGCCCCAAACCCAGCGCTCTTCGAGGCGGATTCCCTGCTAGCCCGGAAGTCAAATTTGGTGCATGCGACCCTTTCACCGCCAAAAGCCTCGATTACATGAATACGACTTCAGCGCATCGACTCCAATCGCCCTCCGAAAGAAGCCGACGCGGCAACGTTTACATAAATGCGCACCAAGCCCTACGCGAAGGTAGCGCCACGCCGTGTCAAAGCCTAAAGTTAAAGCTGCGTTTCCGGCTACGGCTGCACCACGTGACCACGTTTTCCGGAGCGTCACACTTGAGGTGCGTGAAGGCGTCGACGCTTTCGGCGAGCGTAAACTGAATATCGTACCCGCTGTCTTCGATGCTGTGCAAGGAATTACGAGACGAAAGAAACATCAAAACCCAAACGTCTTGGGCTCCGGATCGGGCCGCTGGGCCACTCTGGATCAGAGGCTACGTGCGTGCGCACGGCCTGGCGAGCGAGATCGTTGTGAACCGCTCTGAGGACGCCACCGCGCTTCGCCTCGCCATACCTTGTCAACCAGGACCGGACCCCGAGGCCGAAAGGCTCCGGCGTAGCCAGGGACGGCACCGAGGTAGGAGCTGCTCGTTCTGCGTTACCATGCAGTGCTCGGAGCTCACGGCGTCGTTCGTGTTTGCGCCGAAGCCTCTAGGCACTCCCTTGGACACGCAAGTCGTATTTCGCAAGGCTTGGACGGGGGCCGCCCTCTCCGAGCAGCACAGTGGTATTCCGCTCATTTAGTTTGGCAATAAAAGCTCGCGTTTCTTCTCGGAAGGAACTGCGGGTGACCACACGGAACCGCTCTCCGCCGCCGACGAAGTTGGCCTCCTTGTCCTAGCTGTTCACTCGCTCCTGCAGTGAGCGCCTTCCCATAATCCTCCCCGTTCCGAAATGCGATGCGACCTCCGTTTACATGGATTGAATGAATGCGTATTTTCCGTGTCGACCCACCTCTGTCTGGCGACTTGAATGCGATGCGCTTTTCTAGCGCATTATGCCGTTTACATGACCGCATCGAATGCGACAACTGGATTCGATGCGACTAAGTCGCATTCATGTAAACGCGGCTAATGAGTCGTTGGCGGCGAAAGAAAAAGGAAGGCGATAATCTGGCTCCTCCATCTTCGCATAAATACCAGCGATAAAATGCATGCCTTATGTTTCTTCCAAGTACCGGCAACCATTGTTGGGAGAACGCGCGAAACACGTCCCTCGAGCGAATGTTCCGTCGCAGTTGCTTCCAATGGCACCTCATTTGAGTGCTGTGCCGCCGCCATTTGCTTCCAAAGGCTGCACGATCTAGGCTGGCTCATTTAAAGACAAGCACATAACAGGGGTTTAGCCTCGCTTAAAGTGCAACCCCACCCTTGGTTAGTGTGATTCTGAACAAACAGATGGCGGTGGGACCGCCTTCCAGGCCTCTACATCAATGCGAGAAATCGTGTGTGGTGGCGCTTCGATACAGTGGGGTATTTTTCTATATCCTGAATTCGACATCCCTGGTTCCTTGCTTGTTTTTTTTCTGCACAAGCTTATTTAGAACGTGCACGGCTGCGCCAGTTCTCGTGCAAGAAGGCCAGTTGCCTACGCTCCGAGCCATAGCCTCCTTTATACTGAAAATGCCTGCCCAATGGTTTCTTTGTCGTCGTCGCGCCCACTTCACATATTTGCTACTAGGGGCGCCAAAACCCCATACAGAAAAGCAGACGACGCTTGTCCGCTGTCTGCTACTACAGCTCACTGTAGCTAGTGTAAGCTATGTTATCACGTTAAGCTATGTGATAACGTAAGTTTTCCATGTTAGGTTACGCGGTAACGTGACCTTACGTGTTTAAATAGGTCACGTGATCACGTAATGTTTTTGTGACACGAGTAACTTCTTTCGGTTGTCGTTCGATTCTCAGAGCTCTAGAGCGCTTAGCCATAGCCGGCATAGCTCAATAGCACGAGGCTGTCTGCGGCTCCCGACACGCAGACCGTGACGCCACACGGTGTACGTGTGGCGTCACGTAGTAGTAGGTGGATATTTGGCACGGGTGGTGAAGAAACATGTCAACTGCAGTGACTGCTTCCTACTGGTTATTAAGCAGGCTTCTACGGCTCACAATGATTCCATGATCAGGCACCAGGACAGGGCAGGACTATACTATCCATCGGAGAAGCTAGTGAGGGTGCTGTATGCGCTGAAGAACTTCGTAGAGGTTTCACTGAAAAAAACGAAATATGCTGAAAAAGCCTTTGTATGTAGCTGTTCAGACTTGGGTAGATACAGGTATGCACCATGGCGTTCTGAAATGCGCAAAGGCAGATAAAGATGTAAACCATTACAAAGATTTCCTGCAAATTCTGTCTACTAAGTATTTCAGGCCGATTTCCACAAACTACTCCGCATCCGTATCTGACAAGCAGGACCTCAAGAAGATCTTCTTCAACAAGCCACTATCTAGGAAATTGTTAAAGCTCTAGAACTGCATCCGTGAAAAACAGTGCAGACCATAAGAAACCGGTCAAAACATTAAAAAAAAACTGTGAGCTTAAAAAAAGATTTTTTAAAAAATTGAAAATGTATTTCAAGATCCCCGGTCACAGCGTTACCGACGGGTGCGCAGGTTTTCGGTCAGCGAAGGCTCGTTCGCGGTCCTGAAAAAAATCCCTCGACTGCCGCATGTGGTCCGCGGGCCGTATGTTTTCCGGCTCTGCTCCAGAAGCAATAAAAACGCCAGGTGGCTGCTGTTGCAACGTCGTGAACGTCCGCCAGCCTCTCTGTCTCCTTTTTAATTTGGTTTGACTATTACTGTTGTCGCTGTGACAAGCACCAGAGGTTTGGTAACATTTCAGCATAGAAACAAAACCAAGAAGTGAAAGCTAAAAGAAAGGTTAAGACTTCTTTTATATATCAAAACTATACTGACGGTGCCCTGCGCTAGCTATGTAGCACAGGTTACAAATGTATTCAATTCACAAATGGCGTCACAGTGGACTGTAGCAGCGGGCAGCGGAGAAGCGTCGTCTGCATTTTTGTATGGGGTTTTGGCGCCTCTAGTGGCAAATTTGGGGAGCAGGCGCAACGACGACGAAGCATGGGGCAGCGAACCATTGGGCAGGCATTATCAGTTTAAAGGAGGCTATGTCCGAGCTCACGTCTCCAGCAAATGTGGACAGAACAAAACGCGAAAATCGTCCTGAGCCAAATGGCGAGACACATGCACAACAAAACCACCGACGCGTTGAAAACTATAAAATTGCCTGTGCGCCGTTATCGGAGATTTCGGAGGTCAATTAAACGTATTTCAATGTGATCAGATTTATATGACGGGCCGGCCCTTCTGTCGTGCATGTGTTTGGCTCTTTGTGGATTTCCAGGAAAACGTGATGACGTGATAGACTTGGGTTTCCTAAATTCTAGCTTGAGGAATTAAATACCTCGAAAATTAAAACAAATGAACTACTTTTTGGGCGGTCAGGTGTCTCATTTAGCTAGCTGGGTGTTTATTTTGACAAAAACCACAAGATTGGAAAACACAAAAAATGACACTGAGGCTTAGATGTTGAGTTTGGTAAACCCAAAGTAGAAATGGTTCGGGAGTCATAATAAAAAAAGCCGAGGTTAAAATTAACTCGCAGTAATAAATTATAAGAATTAATTTTAATACGAGTTCAGTGATAAATTGCAATGACTGGCCAGGCAAAAATTCTGGGTCTGTGGATACGTTTTGCACATAGTTTAAGCAATGTACCAGTCAGGCACGTAGCCAGGGGGGGGGGGGGGCATGGGGCCTGGACCCCCCCCCCCCCCCTGGAATCTTCCATTTTGCTGGGGCCTCCTCTCCCCCTCCCCTCATACTGCATTTTGTCATGGGCGCCCCCCCCCCCCCCCCCCTCGAAACAAAATCCTGGCTACGTGCCTGGTACCAGTCTTAGTTTGGTGATTTATGCGCGCAAGTAGTGGTGTGCAGAAATGAACAAGATGCCAACGGGTAGAGTTTGACGTTGTATAAAATATAGTGTAAGCACGCACAGGGTACGCTGATTAAGACTGAAGCAGCCCTACATTTTACACTAGCGTAGAGCGTATCAAGTTAAGGGTGCATCAAAAGCTAAAGCTTGTGCACATATACTGCTCAGGCCGTTATGTTTGAATGTTCATAGTACTTTATTACCCTCAGATTTGGTGTAAGTTGCCTCCTGATTGCTTACACCAAAAAGAAGGAAACATTCTAACTCTGGGTTAATAGTAAAATTCCACCCGCTGACAGCTACCAATCATCTAGGCGCCGATTATGAGTATTCACTGCATGCCGTCGGCCGCGTGCTTAGAACGAGTTTTTCCCACGTTATTTCATTCAATCGCAATTGTTCTTGACAAACAACATTGTTCACTCAGGCAAGCGGTCACATGTGAAGTGTAGAATATTTTGTAGTAATTGTGGCACACGTGGCAAGCTGCATAGGTTGTTTTTTTTTTTTTTTTTTTTACAATCCGCGAAATAGAATGCTCCTGGGCCGGTTTGCTCATCTTGCGGCCGCGGCCGCGGCTGCGGCCAAGAGGGATTTTTCTGTCACGTGACCAGCTCCATAGGAACAAGGAAGTACCTAGCGTCCCTGCCTAATGGCGGAGAAATCCGTATCGCTTCAAGCACAAAAGCCTAATTTCGCTCGCAGAAACTGACTGCAGGGACTTTCAATTGGAGTCCAGTTGACCGCCCCTTTATACAGTGGGAGCGGCAGGTAAAGTTACGGCCAGGGAGGGTTAATTTGAGACAAAATAAAGAAAAAACCACGCGAGATAAAAGCGGTGGCAGTATATTTATATACCTCCGCAAGCGCCGGCGGCTCGCGCCTTCTGCTGTGGTCGAGAGGTTAGAGCGTCGGTACTTGTCGTCGCGGCGTGAAAGTTCCGGGTTCGAATCGCGCTAGGAACTTTTTTTTTTTTGTATTTCGCGCGTGTCTCACTTTTTAATTGTGATCCTTTTTTACGAATCATCCACTTGCACTACTGCGCCTTACACTGTTTTTACTGTTAGTCCCGCCTGTTCAACTGAAACACCGGGAAGAAAAAAAAAAGATCAAGGCAAGTTAACGTGCTAATCCAATTGTTTCATAATGTTCATTAAAAGGAAACCAAGGTAACAACATCGGTATGGCTTTCACACAAACGGAGCCGAAACAATCATCCTTTCCACAGCAACTACAATGTTATGTGTTTTTGAATATACAACGCTCTTGCTACAACTCCTTTCAATAACAGGAGACGCCTATTTAGTACTAATAAAAACTGCAGTTGTGACAATTAAAATAAAGAACAAAAAACTTCCACAAAATAAGCAAAAAGAAAAAAAGACTAGCAGCTCTGGATGCATTGATTGAACGAAATCCTACAGGCAAGGCAGCAATTCAAACGTCTGAGAAAGTAGTAAAACCGAAATAAAAGAAATCATAATTTTACTTGCATGGAATGTGATAAAAGGTACATTTTTACTCTTTAAATTTTGCTGTAGCAATCGTTTTATAATATTAACACATTACTTGTTGAATTTTAGTTAGAATAGTAGATGATCACAACCGAATTCAAAAATGAATCAGGTGTCGACATCGCAAACCATCTCTCTAATGCAAACACCTAAAATGAATTTGGATCAACAAACGGAATTAATTAGAGCAGTTGGAAAACGGAAACAACATATTCTAGAGAAATTCAGCAGCACAGTTACCTGGCGAACGAAGAGACGGGCATGGGGAGATTTTGTCAACTTTCCGCGGAGTGTGCGGCAGATGCAGGAGGCGTGGCGGAAATTGGTAAAGAAAGCCAGAGACATGTATGCGCTCTTCCGAGGTCATGAACAACGAACTGGTGAGTCAGAACTACTCGCCCAATGATTTTATAGAGCTCATAGGGCCTTGTCTACATTCTTAGTGGGAGCGCAGTCAAATACAAAAAAAAAACAAAAAAAAAACAGAGTTTCTGGCGCGATTTGAACCCGGGACTTTCACGCCGCACGGCCACAGCAGAAAGCGCGAGCCGCCGGCGCTGGCGCAAGTATATAAATATACGGCCACCTCTTTTATCTCGCGTGGTTTTTCTTTATTTTGGTTCACATTTACACTCCCTGGCCGTAACTTTACCTGCCGCTCCTACAGTATGAAGGGGCGGTCAATTGGACCCCAGTTGAAAGTCCCTGCAGTCAGTTTCTGCGAGCGAAATTAGGCTTTTGTGCTTGAAGCGGTACGGATTTCTCCGCTATTAGGCAGGGACGCTAGGTACTTCCTTGTCCCCATGGAGCTGCTCACGTGACAGAAAAATCCCTCTTGGCCGCAGCCGCAGCCGCGTCCGCAAGATGAGCAAACCGGCCCTGGGTTACCTTGGCCTCTAATGCATGAAGCACACAAAAGAGCACGAACTGAACTGGAGTAGGAAACGAAAACTTCACCGCGTGATGTTGATTGGGAGCTTCGCCCCAATCAACATCATTCACCGCGTCTCCACGTGGTGAATGGTGTTGATTGGGGCGAAGCTCCGGTGGTGCTGATGATACTGATTTTATTGTTCATAGGTAGTGCTGATTGTGCTGATTTTTTTTTATTGCTCATAGGTAGTGCTGAGTTCCGGGTTGCGTTTCGACTTCATTATTACTGCTTTATGGTCCGTGAAATGCAGAGCCATGCATGCAAAGCTTAACGCGATTATATACGCATTTGACCGCAGCGCCCTCTCCTGTATAGACATTGAGGGACTACATGCAACGTTTCATCCATGACATCCCCAGTTCTTGAGTTACTACCACATCTCAGAGCCCCCTACCCGTCCCGCAGTCGTGGCCGAATGGTTAAGGCGATGGACTAGAAATCCATTGGGGTCTCCCCGCACAGGTTCAAATCCTTTCGACTGCGCAAACATTTTTTCTCTTTTTTGTGAGCACGGACGCCGGACGGACGGACGGACGGACAAGGCTGGACCCTAAGGAGCTTCGCCCCTAGAAGTGCAGTACAACCGTTAGCTCGGGGTCTTTAACGTGCATTACGCAGTATATGTGACACACGATCGCACAACTGTAGGATGCAGATGGGCGGCAGAACCCAGGGTCCCTGCTAAGCCCCTTGAGAAAGGCGTTTTATAAGTACCGCAAACCAATTCTGTGGAAACGCGCAAAACACGTGCCACGAGCGGGTGCTCCGCCGCCATTCGCTTTCAAGGGCCAGTCATTTTATTGCTGCGCTGCCATTTGCCTCCAAGGGCCGCTCGAGACACGGGCCTGGTGCACTGGCACATTTTACGCTACTTGAAAGACCAACGCAAACACATCAAGGGGCTTTAGTCCCTACAGGTTTTGCAGTGTGAGCTCCGTGCTTTGAACGGAGCTCGCGCTCGCGCATTTCTCCACGTGCTCTGATCTTCCGTGCCACAATTCGCAACTTTCAGCGATGGTGGTACCGCGGTGTAAGAATCGAGCTCCCTAGCTCCTGGATGATTGGCCTCATAATAAACGGGCTTGCCTACACCATCCTGGCGTGAAAAAATAATGTAAGGCTCTAATACTGCTCGTATACAGCAAAACTAGAATTACTTACGCGTCGCAGACCCAGCCTCGTACCGCTGTTCTACGAAGATCATCCAGATGACAGCCATTTTGATAGGCACCGGTGCGCCCCCCATAGGTCGTGAAAGTTGCGAATACACTCGGCCAACGAACCCCCACGGCACTTGGTTCGGCCTAGTGAGCTAAACCAAATGAGCTACGCTTAGAGTGTCGGCATTCTTTTCCCCATTACTGTTGTAGGCGGCCCAATCTTGGTGGTTAGTACACAGCAAACGCAACTGCCAATCGTCATGATCCAAAAGTGCTACTTCCTCCGCATTAGTTTCGGTGTTAGGAAGCTCACGTAATATTGCTTTGCTCTGTCGCGAACTGTTCAAACATTTTGTGGAGGACGGAAAAGCGTTTCCTGTGATTTTAGATAAGGTTTCAGATAACTGGCAACCATCATTTTAAGCGCCAAGATATGTATGAAGCGTGGCTTATTTAGTGACTCTAGTTTAGCTCGACCGCACAGGCACAGAAAGAGAACGAACTGCTTGACCTCGCGCTCTTGGCGCTGCTGCAGTGGCTTCATCAGCCCGTAGCGTTTGCTGCGCTCCGAACTAAGGTAAAGTAAAGCAAATATTCAGATCTTAGGGTTTTACAAGCCAAACAAACAAAAATCACCCAACACGCCCCACTAAAACAAAACAAAAAAACATTGCGCGTTTATTTTGTCTAACTGGAGATCTTTTGACGTGCAACCGAAATCTCAGATTGGCCTCCGTCAGAGTGCGGGCACCTCGGCCGGTATTTAAATACGACAGATATGGATTCATGGGACAGCGCGTTGGTTCAGAGGCACTGAGACGTTTTAATGTTTTGTGGTTTGTTTTAATATCATTGCCACTTAAGAGCCACCGAGGTGGTTTTCGAAACAAAAAATAGTCGAATCATTCCGACAAGCATAGTTTGATTGCGAAAATGAATTTTGCAAGGGATAAAAACATTAAAATGTTTTCGAATACGTGCCGGAATCCAAAATGGTGGAATCCCTTTCATGGCGCCCATTTCATTTGGATCGCGTCGGGCATGTGTACCGACGCACAGTAGAACGCGCGCAAAAGCAGCTGTGGTGCACCCGCAGCCTCGCGCTTGTTATTCTGACATCTCTGGCTCGCTCACTGCGGGCATCCAAGCATCTGACACCCTGACATCTCGCACTTTTTCTGTCTTTCACGTGGCGTTCCAATCGGCACACGACGGAAAAAGCAGATCAAGCTTTTCTTGAGCACGTGTCGCCATCTGTATTTTATATTAGAAACTGCAATGTGCCTTAACTGAATGGGAAAAGTTTGAAGTCTAATAACATTCTTAAAGGGGCCCTGCAAAGACTTTTTTACTGGTTTTTAAATTGCACCGAACCTGAGCGCACTGAACGTAGTAACTTAATGAAGCTTTTCTTTTCTCGAATTTCGCTTTATTTGAAAAGTTATAGGCAAATTAAAATTACAAAAACAAGCAAACAATAACCTCCTTCATGACGTCCTTGGTTGCTTGAGTGGCCGTGAACAAGAGGAGGGGTAGTAAGCTCATCGAGCGCTCACGGCTGCCGCACTCCGTGTCGACGGCGCGAAAGTGCGCCACTAAAGCATGTTCTGGAAAGGCTGTATGCAGCGGGCAGCCAGAGCGGCTCTCATTGCATTTGCTGCACGATTAAACACTAATTCGGTATGACACTTCATTGGCCACAAAGGACAGCAAACACGGGGTAAAGATCAGTTCAGAATGAGAGCCACTTCGCGCTGCCATACCGCCAAAAGGCCAAAAGGCAAACCAAAGCTGCTCGCCGAAGGCCTTGGGAACGCTCGGGACCTGTCGGATCCTCCAGTCCATACGACCGCAGCGTCGCCGCGTACATCCGGGACCTTTCCGTGTCGGCGCCTGATCCCACTACTTCTTTCTTAGTATGCGCCGCTTTTTTCACCGCTTGGTGGCGGGTATGTCGGCGCGTCATTTCTTGTTTCCGTACTTTATAAACGGCATTTGTTTCTTTTCTGATCTAAAATACTGAACATAAACTACTTTTATATATAATTGAAACGGTTCGCGCCACTTATATTTTGTAATTCGACTAAAAAGAAGCTTTTAGCGGCTCTGACCAGTAGTAAGCCCAGGACCAAAGACGTCACATATCGCGCGCTTTCGATACCGCGGGTCGCCCCCGTCGGTGGAGGAGGTTTCCGCGTCGTCCGGTTAAAATATGATGCACTGACATTTAGTTACTCTCTTCGTGCCCGCTGGCTTGCCCGAACCCCAAGAGACGTGGAAACCGCAAAAAAGGTAGACACTTAAATATGATTGCAGGGCCCCTTTAACGTGTAATATATCAATATCGAAGTTCTGGAAAATGTAATATCGAAGGATGCTTCATAATTTAATGTCTCGTAATTTTGATTAGTTGACTTGATTCCGTTTGTATAGCACCCAAAAATAATCCTATTTTAAACTTTATTTTTATTTTAAAATATACATTATCTGTACAGTTCACTGCTTACTTTTTGAATTTATTACATCCAACCGAACGCTCACGCTAAATATCGTGGACGATGGGACGTTATAACTTGAGAAATATTTTTTTTTCAATATTAGAGACTGTGGTCTATTTAAAGCTAAATAATTAACTAACAACTAAAAATAATCGTAATATTGAGACATTAAAATATTGTTGAAAAACAGCTTTTTAATTTGACATTAACTTTATAATTGTAAGATACATAGAAAGAAAGTTATAAGCTGTTAAAAAAGCACCAAAACGTCATGCACGGTGGGATTGCACCTTAAGGCTGCGGTCCCACGGCAGCCATCTTGAACAAGGCGTTAGTTCAACCAATAGATGGCGACACGCACCCGTGGGGTGGCCGAAACCTTGGTTCACGGTGGGATGGCTTGAGCACCATCACGTTCCCCTCGTGGCCTTGCTCGCGCCGCTGCCAGCTGTGCTCAGCTGGCTCAATAGCGTGGCCCAGCAAACGCATGTATGCGAGAATGTCAGGCTTGGTATAAATTGTTCTCTGATATAGGGAGATGCGGTTCGGCGGTTGCCACGGCCTTTCGCAATAAATCTTACCAAGAAGGAATTAATTGTTGATTGACGTGTCAATATTCTTTCAATGAAAACTTCTGCAGGAATGCACGCTCAGTAGACTCAATCTTCCAAGACACCAATGGAAGCGGACATCAAGTAAACTGCTTCGCAATTTACGGTACTTACTTCACCATTATAATGACGACCGAAAAGTGACATAACGAAATATTGTGTTTCATGGGATCCGGAAGATCTTGTAAAGGTTGTTACATTATAGTTCCCAGAAGACAAACGCCGTTGCAATATTTTCGGAAGTACCGATATAATGTTGTAAGTACAGCTTAGGAGGAGTATGATGAAAACCATCAGAATAAATAGGAAGACGTTTATTTGCAATGAAGACGCTATGAATGAACGGCGTTTAGCGACGGCAAGTTATGAGCGTTCGGGAATTTATAAGTTCAGGTGATTGCTAACTATGGACATGCGGACAATGACGACCTGTTTTGTCGGGAGATGGAGTAGCGGTGATGACCTGATATCAGACGACTCGTGGCAGACGAACAAGCAAGTTTCTTCTCAGCGAATGGTAAGCGTCCAGTGTCAAGCACAGCACGTGGCTACCGACGTTGTCGACGTTTCGAACACTTACCACTTTCGACAAAAGTGCTGGCACCTGGGCTAACTTTGTGGAAAGAGTCGAAGGCTTCCTCGAGTCCAGCGCCATCATGAACTGTAACTGAAAACGATCCACTATTCAGTCTGTGGGTGGCGAAACATATCCGCATCTGCGGAGTCATGGTCGATGCGTACTCTAAGGGGTTGGAAGTTTACACGATGCCTGCCACGACGTACAAGCGCGTCATTGACGTTCTACGCTCTCTTTTCCCTACTTTTGCCCTACCGAAAATACTTTTCTCTGATAACGCGACAAATCTTGCTTCAAATGAAATAAACAAGTTTTTGAGAAAAAAAAAAAAAAAAAAGACCGGTATCAGGCATCACATTAGTGCACCATACCATCCTGCAACTAACGGTCAAGCAGAACAGATGGTGTGGGAAACGAAAAAAGCCCTCTTGAAGCTTACGGAAGTAAGTGAAGAATCGCCAGGGTCTTGTTCCAGCACCACGCGACGGTCTCATCTTACACGGTAAAAACACCCGCCGAAGCAATGTTCAGCGGACGAAGAGCCACACCCCTCGATCTCATATGATACTATGGCCATGAATGAAGATCGAGAGATCCCCAGATCGGAAGTAATGGCAGATTATTCGGTCGGACAACTTGTCTACGTGAGGAATTTCAGCGGAAGACGGACCTTCCATGTAAAACTTGAGTAGAAAAGGCTCTATGTTGGTTGACAAGAAGGTGTCATCCCTCTGAATACGTTGGATATCAATGCCCTTGAGTGTAAATATAACGAAATCACAAAACTCTATTTGTGTATTGTGTAACTGCCCTTGTATTTGGTAGTAGAGGCTATGGTGGTGATTTGGACCTTTCACGCCAGGCTCCTTTTTCTTATTTTTCGCCTCATACTCCTTTGCGGTTTCAGTAGGCTTCAAGAATCTTTTGGAACGGGGACACTTTACGTCAATGAGGCCATTTGTTCCAAGTAGTCAGTCAGAGAATGCTGCTAGAAATCCGTCCTTCATATTAACGAATAAGCCGCACTTTTGCACATTGCAGTTTTCCTGTTCCACGTACAGTTGTAAAGCAGCATCCTCATTGATTCTACCATATTCTGTTGCGGGTGAAGAAAGGTCTTTGGGTACACGATACTTGAAACAAGTCTGGCACTGTACGTTGTGGTTCGACACCCACTAATATCGTAGTCCTTATAGAGCCTCATAATTTAATCATTACCTCGTCACCTCATATTGCTCTTCATCAACAGTAAGTACAATAGGCTACCGCCATATTACAATCCAAGAATTGAAAAATTTAGTCCTTCAATCCTTCAATATGTTTATTATTTATATAATGTTATTACGTTACATTACATCGAGACGATCGACGTCCATCGTCGATCTTCAAATACTTATATAAGGGGGGGGGGGGGGGGGTGCGATTGGTGGCCGAGTGCATGTCTAGCGCACTCCAGCTCGGAGCACGTGGAGCGAAAGCTCGCGCTGCAGAACCCACCCCGCCCCTGCCCGTTTCGATGTGGAAGAGCATCATACCGGCGTGCGGTCGTGTATCACTACTGCGTGGTGCACGTTAAAGACCCCAGGTTTGCGGTTGTACCGCACTGGCTAAATTGCTCATCTACACCTGAGACACACGCCCACTAAGGCAGACTAACTTCCGGCTGTATAAACATACACACAACAATTTGCAATTAGACGCACAATCACAAAGAACACAGCGTGCCGCCTCTTTTCTTTGGACAGTCTTTTTTTTAACCAGCGCAAGCTCGCGCGTTCTCTCTTTTGAGACGGTTAGAACTAACGTTGATTAGAACAGTCGCACATAAAACCCGCGTTTCTCCTACCCGGCCGCTTCCTCCTCGCATTATGTGTGGGTGGTTAAAACTAAATAAGCTATAATAATGGTGTATTATTCATATTTAGTTTCAGTTTCAGTCAGGGGAAAGGAGGTTCGCGGGAAGTAAGGCCAATAAATGAGCTGCGCTTAGAGTATCGGCACTCTCTTCCCCGACAGTGTTGTGTGCGCCGCCATTTTGGTGCTTTTGCAAAGCAGGCGCAACTGCCGATCGTCATGATTCAAAATTGCGACTTCCTCAGCATTAGATTCGGTGTTAGGAAGCTCATGTAATATTGCTTTGCTTTGTCGCAAACTGTTTAAAGTGGAGGACGGAAAGGCGTTTCTTGTGATTTCAGATACAGCTTCAAATAACTGGCAACCATGATATTAAGCCACAATATGGCCAAGTGTCGCTACTCTGAAGCATAGCTTATTTAATGACACTATTCATGCCCTTGTTCAAGAAGCTTGTAATACCTGGAGGGGCCATGACGTGAGCCCCGTGGATTCCACAAGCCACTACCTTTTGACACCTGCCTCTTCCTCATTGTTCCCGCTATAGGTGCCAGTAAATTAGCTACGCTTCAGAGTAACGACACTTGGCCATATTGTGGCTTAAAATCATGGTTGCCAGTTATTTGAAGCTTTATCTAAAATCACAGGAAACGCCGCGTCCTCCACGAATGTTTAAAGGGGCACTGACACCCCAAAGATCGTATTTTTTTTATTGTCTAAAACGACGCAAGTTGTAGTCATAGACACGCAAAAAAAATCGCATCGCGAAAAAAAATTTCCCCGCGCGCGCGCGCGCGCGCCTTTTTATTTTTGGCGTTTAAATCTCCCGCCGCTACCTCCTTGCTTCTTTTGATCGATGACGTCAAAAATCAGGAAATTTAGAAGCTTTGTAGGCGACATTTCTATAACATTTAATAACGGCAATCGTAAAACATGTTTTTTAACGCAATTGCGAACGCACTACGGCCCCTCTTTTTGAAATACCACAAATCCGAGTTCGGTGAGATGTCCCTTCCTAGATTTGTGTCCTCTCTCAGAAAACTTGGCGGCGCTCGAGCAGATTGGCGAGTAGGAGAAGAAACCGGTTTCCGCGCCGGCTACCTTCTATCGCGCCAGCTCGCCTCCTCCTCCCATCGGGTCAGCGGAGGTCCGAGAGAAAGTCGAGTCGCAGGAGACCGCAAAATTTGACTGACTGCACTGGCGGGGATTGCGCGGGAACTTCAAATTCGGCATTTGGAAATTGTTTTTTTTTTTTTTAATTCACAAATACTGAATTCCCAAGTTTCGAATTTTGAGGGTAATGTCCCGGCACCGTTTTCAATCGTTTCGGATAATAAAAAAAAATATGATTTTGATGTGTCAGTGCCCCTTTAAACAACCCGCGACAGAGCATAGAATATTGTATCAGCTTCCTAGCACCGCATCTAGTGCAGAGGAAGTCGCACTTTTGGGTCATGACGATCGGCAGTTGCGTTTGCTCTGCACAAGACCCAAAATGGCGGCGCCCAAAACAATTTTGAGGAATGGAGTGCCGATACTTTAAGCGCAGCTCATTTAGTGAGGCATGAAGTGAACTCGGGTGTATTCTTTCCCTCTTCGTCTTTATCGTTTATTGATTTCAATTATATCGAATAATGAACACTTTATATCACGCTACGCTTGTGTAATTATTTGTCTCAGATTTATTAACCTGACCCAGTACTTAAACCGTTCAATTATCGATAGTAAATCTTCAAATATATTTTCTAAATGTGAAGGTAAAACGACACGGAGATTGATGATGATACAGACGCCAACGCCGCCCTCGAAAATGTTTTGAACTTAGAAATCAGCAGTTTTGTCTTCCATCCGCCAGGTAGCTCAACAAAACACCCAAACAGTTTTTAATTGTTTTTAAAATTAGCTAAGCTCTACAACTATCAAGAAACCAAAGCGAGATCATTGGGAAAATCTAATACATCGCAATGTATATCTATTCCATAAAATAAATGTTATTAGATGCCAATAAATCTGTTTGATGTCCAAAAGAGATGTGCGTCAAAAACAGGTAAGTTTGAAGGGCTCCCGGAGCGTTATGACTTTGAAAATAAAAAAAAAGCCACCGTCCACCTCTTGGGCAACTATTGTAGTTCTAAATGTCATAAAAGATTTTACCATAGTGTAATTATTTACTCAGCGGCATTTGAACTACCATGACTCGAAGCACAAAAAAGTGCTACGTTTGATATAGAATATCTACACAAAAACATTTTACACAACATTAAATTTTTTTCTGCAGATTACCAATTATAAGCACTACATCTGTAGCTAATTTCATTGCCCTAGCGCTTGTCATTAAAAACATGTTTTTGCTGAAAAATGCCAATTTTAGGGCAATATTTGGAGAGCTGAAAAAAACAAAGTAGTGCAAATACCAAAAAAGTATACCGTTACATTCTGCTCCGACATCATCTTAACAAAACTGCTCTATTGGAACCGTGTTATCTTTAATGAATCGTTCACAAAACATGAACCAGCGGAGCATGTGAGGGTCCGCGCCATCATATTCGCAACGCTACAAATGCGCATGAATAGTATAAGCCAATACATACATAATATTAAATGAAAGAGGATTGCATTGCCTTTCGAATGACATCAATCCCACAAAACGGTATCTAAAAGGAGATGAGTAATGACCTGCCAAAAAGTACCTAAACTGCCACATTCAGTGGGACCGTGGCCTTAAGGCCCCTTTATACGTTTTTGTTTGTCGTGCAAGTAGCGTCAAATGTGCCAAAGCACGAGGCCCGCACCTCGTGCAGCTCTTGGAAGAAAATCGTGGCGCAGCACTGAAGTGAGCAACTCTTGAAAGCAAATAGAAATGCAGCACTCGTTTGAGGGATATGTCTTGCCTGTTCGCACAACAATGGCAGTCGATACTTGGAAGACGCGCGAATCATGAATTTTATAAAGGGAGGATTTAGCCTCGCTTAAAAATCTCTCGATAAAACTCATGCTTCAAAAACACACACCAAGAGACTCTAGACTCGCTCTTTCTCACTGTCACTGGTTTGGCGGCCGGTTCGGGCATGCACTGACCTTGCTGTTTTTTCCTCTATCATAGCATGCTACGACGAACCACTAGCTTGTTCTAGTTGGCACTATTTTCTAGCTTCGAAACTGCGCCCTCTAAACACCTTTCTAACGCATATCACCTAGACATAAAATGCTGAGTCACTGGGCTGGCTGGGGGGGGGGGGGGAGGGGGGGCGCATCCGCGGCGTCTGATCATCCGCGGAAAGGAACAAGCGCGCACGCTCGCAGCGTGCAGTCCAGCAGACAAACATTGCAGCACGCAGAAGGAGATTATTGGAGTGGTCTATATCCAACATGCTACGGGGAAGAAAAGCCGAAGTCCACGAAACTAATGCCTTCCTGTGTCTTTCCAGGACATCTCCAAGCTGAAGTCCTTATCACCGCCTTTAACCAAGAGCATGACGGAACGTGAACTGATGAGCAACCCAATGTTTCTCGTGTGTTCCGTCCTATGCGTGAGCGCCTCTATCATCGTAATAATCGTGATCATCGGTGCGCTGAGGGGCCACAGGAGAAGAACAGAATACTGCGAGACGGAAGACTGCCGCACTCACGCTATCATCTTGAAGAAGGCCATGGACCCTGCGGTAAATCCTTGCGATAATTTTTACAAATTCGTCTGCGGCTCCTGGAACGGCACAAAAGCCATAGTGACGACTTCCACCGCGGATGACGTCACCCTCACAGTGTACGAATCTGTCATTCAAACGTTGCTTCGAGAAGACCCCCAGCCAAACGTGCCGAAGAAGCTCTTTCGGACATGCAACACCCCAACATCTTCGGACAGGAAAGACGTGGCGAGTTTCAAGGAGATAAAGGAGGACATCGGCATTTTGTGGCCAGAAAAACGTCAGACGTTCGTACATCCATTGGACCTTCTCTTAAAGCTGTCCATCAGGTGGAACTTTAACTTCCTCCTCAATGTTCGTGTCATCCCGGCGTCAAGGCGTCGGAACAGGACGCTGTTATTCAGCGAGGGCACCATCGCCGCCAGCTTCCAGAAACCGCTGGTTAACACCTTTTCCATCAAAGCTTTCCAAGGATACGTGCAGGAGCACTACAGGATACTCGGCGCATCTCCGGATACCAATCTGCGAGATCTTATGGCGGCTGAACGTGTTATCCTCGCTGCCGCACTACACGTTAGGCAAGGGGTGCCGGAGCAACTGGCCGTTCCACTCCAATCGATGCAAAACTTCACTCCTACGGTCGAACCGGAGCAATGGCTCCAGTTCCTCAACAACTATTCAGAGCCGGATCCTCCCTTCACGCTGGAGCAGATCGTCATTCTTGAAGACGCCAGGTTACTTCGCAAGATCGGAGAGCTGCTCAAGAAGCACCCCGCAGAGCAGCTCGTCATCGGCATCGCCTGGATCTTCATTCAGTCATACCTCTGGGCGGTCTCAAGCTCCCCCACAATTCGATTCGGGAAAGCCGATGCCGTCAACCGTTACAAACCAATCGTATGCTTGGAGTACATGAACGCTGCTTTGGGCTTGCTGGGGGCGACAGATTACCTGCAGGCTAAGTTTTCGAGAACTGCGCAGCTTTTTGTTCATGACATGGTTCGTAATCTCACAAAATCCGCCAAGTCCAAAATTCATTCCTCGCCGTGGATTAACAACAAAATCAAAATTCTGGCACAGGACAAGTTAGAGGACATGTACCTCGACGTCTGGCCGATCGACGACGACTTCGGCGGCGAGACGTCATCGTTGTTATACAGCCGTCTCGGAAATATGACGGACTCGTTCACCGAAAACCTCGTGACTGTCACAGAAAACATGCGCGCACTGATCAAGCGGGACCCCATCAAAGTCATTCATTCGAAACAGATAGCGCCGCCTTCGGGCTTTCTTTCTTACCTGTATTATCTCAATCAAATCAGCGTAGCCCCTGGAGGCGTTCACGCTCCCAGGTTCTACGAGAACGGCACGCTCGCTATGACATACGGTGGGATTGGGATCTCGCTAGCAAGGCAAGTGGTCAAAGCGTTCGATCCATTAGGAATAACAATTGACGACCGCAGTAACGCCGTGAAATGGGTAGACTCAGCCACCTTATCAGCGTACGCGGCCAGAGCGAATTGCAACAAGACTGGCGAGTCTGCTTTTCCCACCGTAGTGGCACTCGAGGTGTCTTTCTCGGCCCTCAAGCAGGCCATTGAGGACCAAGACGTGCCGTTTGCAGATTTCCGACTGCGGGACCTCAAGGAGTACACCGAAGACCAGGTACTTTTTATCACACATTGCAACGGACTGTGCTCTCTGAGTCGAGAGGATAGCGAGAACGAGTGCAACCTGCCCCTGAAGCAGTTTCCCCCTTTCGCAGAAACGTTCAAGTGTGCCATGGGTACACCGATGAATCCGTTACGCAAGTGTGTTTTCTTCAGCAATTCATCCGCATAATAGCTTTTTTTTTTCCTTCGTTCCTGTAATTTATTTGATCTCGTGTTATATAATTTAATTTGTATCTCAGTAGAATCCACAGAAAATGCTGAGTGATGATGGATTGCGCGGTGTGTTTTAGTCGCCTTATTAAAACGACTTCAGAATTTGCGTGAAATTTCTAACTTTGATCGAAGGATGCGTGCGCGTTAGCATGCCATTATTTCTGTTCGACCGCATAAAATACTCTACCAACGCAGACAAAGGAGCAGGACCGACAAAAGATGGCGTTTGTTTCTAGGCGTTGCCGTTTTAAAAGTAGGATGAACATTCAAAACAGAAAGTTACATTTCGGAATAATGCGGAAAAAATAATAATCATACCAATATGCGTATATCATAGCAAGTTTTAGTATTGTGTGCACGATCAAACCCAAGCCCTGTGCGTTTGAATTTGCTTCTATACGCAATACTAAAACTCTGATAGCCACTTAACCCGACTAAAACACATGCACGCTATTTAATTTTGTTCTCTTAATGCAGGCTTTTCCTAAGACATTTCACTAAAATGCGGTAGCGGATCGGTCAACCACTCCAATAGGGGATACTTTACGTTAGTTGAAGTATCCGTTTAAAGTATCTGAACATCCAGTGATTCACCACAACCATGAGCTGCGTGTCATGCTTGACTCGTCAGCACACAAACTTTAACTCGCTTGGAACGGAAGTGACTTCAGAGGTCGGCGGTGGAATGTTCTTCCGTCATTCCATTTCGGTGTTTTGGGCGACCTTCCTTGGACAGTGAAAAGGACTGCGTCATGATGGACGTTACATCAACAAACCTCGTCTTCAAGAACGAGCTAGTGCGCAAAGCGAGAGTTATTGCTTCGTCATTACCTTGCAAACAACAAGTTCGATGGTGTTTGTTATTAGCATGGTGGAAGCTTGAAATCATTGCGCTCTCAAAGGAACACTGCCAACACCGTCAAAATTAAAGTTCTTTCATTCCTCTTATTTCCGTCGATGATAAATCCCCTTTCCGACGTCATAGTGAGCGTTCGGCCGATCATGGAAGGCCGATCAAGGAGCTCGCGCTGGTAGCCTTTCCTGCGGTATACATCATAAGGTGAAACAGAGTATAGCTCGCGCTGAAGGCGGGACGGCTGAGATACCTACCTTCAGCTGTTATCCTCTCAATTACTAGGCAGAGTTATGTATAGAGAGAGTTTGATCAATGGGAGGCGCCGACAGAGCCAGGGCGTGCACCAAACGCAGAAAGAGGGCTTTTGCATTCTCTCTTGGCCAACCAGGAGCCGAAAAGAATCCCCAAGCGGTGGTAGCAAGAAACGGTTTTAATCACAGGTATATGGTTTTAATAAGCGCGTAAGAGTTAAATGTTGTAACTATTCGTGGTTGAAAATAGGGTGCACGTGATGTTTCGAATATGATCGTGCAAAAAGATGTAAGAAACGAATGTGCCGCTCGAACCCTGTTTTGCTCGGACAGAGTGTGACCGCTCGGACGGCAGATTCCCGGCCCTCAGCACCTGGCGTACGGATTATGTCGATCGGTGAGCTAGTCGCACTTTTCCACCATGATTTTGGATGACCGTGATTGAAACATCACGTGTACTATAATGCAGCGTGAGCTACACTGGCCGAGGTTGAGCAGTTTCGCGTGGCTCGCGTAATGAGCCGTGCCCCGTGCTGCGCAAGCGCGAGGAGCATTGACGTCACACGGCGCACAGCTGGCGTGCCGGAGCCGCCGCCGCCTTGGGCTCCGCCGCCACCGCGCGCGCCTCGCCGGTCTGCGCAAGCGCGAGGAGCATTGACGTCACACGGCGCACAGCTGGCGTGCCGGAGCCGCCGCCGCCTTGGGCAACGTTGCCTTGGGCTACGCCGCCACCGCGCGCGCCTCGCCGGTCTTCGCATTCCAGAGGAGTGACGTCATAGCCGCGGCAGACGCACTGGCGCCGCCACGTGCCCAGCTGTATGGCTCCGTTGCGGAGTAGCCAAGTCTGACGCTGCACCGGAGGTGCTTGATAGCGCCTCTCATATTGTGCGCATAAGCAAACACTACGTATATCCTGGCATAGCCGAGCTAAGCCACCGCAATGTTTTTTCAATCACCGAGAGTTACTCCGACGAACTTATTAAGTTTGTTTCTCGCGACCACCACCAGGGTATTATTTCCGGCTTCTGGTTGGCCACATTCAAATTTGTGAAGACGCCCTGTAACACGCCCAACTCGAATTCAGCCAATGGTGCCTCCTCGTTTTTCTTCCATACTTCCCAATTAATGGTCAAACTCTCTCTATACACGGCGATTAGGAGTCTGGTTTGTTGACTGCGGTGAAAAGTGTCGCCAGCTTGAGTCAGCATCGGTTACTTATCAGTGGTTTTCCTGGGGGTGACCAGCACGACCACACTTGGAAGAGTTGAAAGGCGGATTGTTATCCAGTGACTTGGTGCATACGGTCGAAGCGTATGGCAAGACGACAATAAAATCTGGTTCTACAAAGTGTTTGTGTATTTGGTGGTGAAAGGATCACTACAGGACAACATTTTCTCAACAGAGACTCTACAAATCGGCGTGAGAACCATTGCGGATTCTAGCTTTTATAAAAACAGTCTCCTAACATGAGTGGCGAGTCAGTATTCGGCTAGGACTCGTGGTCAATCAGTGCTTCACCGATTGAAAATTAATCCCAGCCAAAAGCAGATGCTGCAGGCCTGTGCAATTTGTAAACTACGGCCTATCGGGTAGGTGTAGTAAATTCAGTACTATCTTGCTATCCAGATGGTGTTGTCCCTGCCCATCTCGATATGTATGAGCATCGCACCAATGTGCACTTGTAGCATCACCAGGCTAGCAGTCATAGTTCACTGGCTAAACTTCTCCTAAACACGAACACCTGATTTGCCTTGCTTTGGTAAACGAGTGTACAGAAGCCCGCAGCTCTGTGGTATAGAAGACTTCTAATGATGGAAAGTTATGATAATGACGAATATCACAGTAGAAGGGTATGCACTTGGGCTAGTTGGTGATCCATGTTTTTGAGGGTAAAAGTGCTAAAAACAACGGTCAAGTAAAAGAAACGAACAACACAGAGCGCTCTGTGTTGTTCGTTTCTTTTACTTGTCCGTTGTTTTTAGAGCTTTTACCCTCAAAAACACGAATATTACAAATCTTTACTGTTAAGCAGATGTGTTGCATCTGTGACTATTAAATACAACAGCTCCTTGCTCAGCCATTTTATTTAGGAATGCCATCATTGCTGCTGCCAGTGACTCGCATCTTCTGGGTGCTCTACCGAAGCATGTGGGGCTGCTTTAAAACCGAGCTGAAGCAGCTTCTGCGGCTATGTGGCCTCTTCCTTTTCACTCTTGTCAGCTGCACATTACTAGAAGGACGACGACGAAGTGATCTGAGCCGGACGAATCTCGCATCGGCTCCGTGAACTTTTCAAGTTTTCAGCGAACCTCTGCAGTATAGTTCCAAATCTTCACCACCAACATGCGGCGGAACGCGAAAGAAACCCCCGGACACCAAATTCTTGGGTGAGCGGGCCGTTTTTCTCTCACGTTTTCACCGTTTTTCTCGACGAAACGAGGCGCCGCCTTGCTCAGCCTCACGCGCCACTAAAAGACAAATGGACGGCGGCTGCAGCCGCCGTACCGACGACAAGATGGACACTCAAAGCTTCGGAATACCTCTTTTGACCCCCCGAAACGGAGTCGTCGAGGTAGAAGGAGAAGAAATCACTCCGGATGAGTTTCACACTGCCGGGGGATGTTGGATGCCGGTCTTACTCAAGGCCCGAGCAGAAAAGAAAGCGCTAAGCCTAACGGCCAGTTCCCAGCCAAACCGCACTCTTGGTAGGAACAACGGGCGGGACGGCCGAGCTCGAATAAAGAAGACGCCAAGGCATCCGAAGCTTCCGGAAGACGATGCGAGAGAGAGAGAGAGAGAGCAACTTTAATGGGTCTCCTGCAGTAACCCCTATCATCCCACCCTCTCAGGTGGGTTCTTGGGGCGACGTGGCCGGACGTCGTCTTAGCGGGGAGAGCCGCTCGCGGCGGGCTTCAGCGTACTCGGATTAACCCTTTCTGCTTCCATCCCGTCCGGTCGCTGCTTCTCGAGTGCCGCTAGGATCTGCTGGATGGCCGTGTGTTGGACGTCGTAGTCTTCGGATCTCTTCGCCTCCTCCATGAGGGGCGGGAGAACGTCTGCACTGTTGTCCGCGTTCGCGCACTCGCAGTCTTCCAGGATGTGGGCCAACGTGGCCCTTTCCTTCCCGCACAGTCTGCACAAGTCTGTTACGTATACCTCCGGCCACAGGTGCTTTGCTAACACTGGGGTTATCACGGAGTTAGTCTGTAACTGGCGGAATACCACCGCCTCCTCCCGCGTCAGACGGGGGTGGGACAGGGCCATCGTTCTTCTGGCTAACCGGTACCACAGGGTTACCTCGTTGTAAGCGTCCATGGTGTCCTTCTCGGGGCGATCCACCACGTCGGCGGCGGCCGTTACCGGGGCGCGGCCGGCGAGTCCACGCGCCACGGAGTTGGCCGTCTCGTTGTGGTTGGTGAGCCCCAGCGAGCCCGCCACTTCCGTGCCCGCGTGGGCGGGAAACCACTTTATCACCGCACTGGTGATGACTCCGTTGACTTCGGCCTTGCGCAGGATGCGCGCTGCCGCACTGCACACTCGCTGTTTCGCAAAGTTGCGCACTGCCGTTCGCGAGTCGCACAACACCGTCTTCGTTCTGGGGTCCGCGATGGCGAGGGCCACCGCCACTTCTTCTGCCTGGCTGGGCACAGTGGTCCGCACGCTGGCCGCCAGCCTGATCTCACCCGTTTTGGCTCCGATCACGCTGACGCTGAAGGCGTCGCCGATGTTCTTGTAACTGGCCGCGTCCACGAACACGGCTCCCTCATCGCTGGCGTGTAGCGCGATCAGCGCCTTGGCTCTCGCCTCTCTTCTTTCTTGATGGAATGTGGGAGTCATGTTCCGCGGGATTGGGCTCACGACGATGTGCTTGCCCAGCTCCCGCGGTATCTGCTCCTGCATCCGGTGGTCGTCTTCCTTGGCTCCGATGCCTAGTTGTTTGAGGATAGATCTGCCGGTCCTGGTTTCCGACAGTCTGGTGAGCTGCGCCGTCTGCTGTGCCTCGGCGAAGACATCGAGGAATGGGAGGTCCGAAACGCGATGCAAGACGATGCGAAGATCGTTTTTCAACTTCGGGGAGGACTAAACGTGCGGAAAGAAGACAGAGTCTTGGTCCAACGCAGCATTCAACGCGCGGCGCAGCTCTCATCGGAGAACGCAGGACACGACGCTTTTCGCTTCAACGAGGAACAAAATACGCTCATCGTGAGCACTCCGGCACTCGAGAAGGCCGTCAAATACGGAGGAGTGCACTCTATAAGCCTCAAGGGACAAACCTACGAAGTTGTAGCGTACGCAATACCGCCAGACGACACCATCAAGGGTGTAATTCATGGGATACCGGACGAGGACTCCGAGCAAGACGTTCTAAACAACCTAGTCACGGCGAGGAACCCAAACGTGCTCCACACCAGACGGATGGGCCGTTCCAAGTCGGCAGTCGTGCTTTTCAAGGGCCAGAAGGTGCCGTTCTGGATCATGTACGGCAACGTGGAGTACAAGTGCAACCTGTACAAGAAAAAGATCGAAGTATGCGGTACGTGCGGCGGAGTCGGACATCGGACCGACGTGTGCCCGCGGCCGAAAGAACAACGGTGCAAGATTTGCAACACTCTAAACCCGACAGATGGCCACGCGTGCTCGCCGTCGTGCGGCATCTGTGGCAAGGCTCACCCCACGGGTGACACACGATGCAAGCAGCGTTTCAAGACGCCGTACATCCTGCAACAGCGGCAGTGGGAGAAGAAGAAGAAACAAGAGGAGAGCAGGTTCAAGGAAGTGGACTTCCCGCCGTTACCCAAAGGACGGTCGCGGTCGCGGTCGCGGTCACGGAGCAGAGCATCCGTGCGGTCAACCTCGTGGCAGCGGTCCGGCTCGCGGTGGAGATTGAGGTCTAGGAGGAGGTCCAGCTCCCGACAGCGAATCAGCTGGGCCGGGGTGACCGACCACAAGTCCTCGGGGAAGAAGAGCAAAGAGGCCAAGACGCAGAACGACAAGTTAGACGAGATCCTCGTCATGATGCGACAACTCCAGGAAGAAAACAAGGCTCTACGCGTGATGGTAGAGAAGACCGAGAGGGAGAACGTATGGCTGAGGACACAGCTTCAGCAGAAAAGCAACGAGACGGAGAAGGAACCGGAGAAGGCTTCGCCACCCGCGAAGAGGAAGATGGTCGTAAGACCGGGGCAAGAGACGGTCGCATTGGACAAGGCCGAGGCGCCGCTGCAACAGGAAGTTAACAAGCAGGTGGTCGAGCTGATGTGCAACCCCGAGTGGCTGACGCAGCTGGCTAGGCACATGAAACAACTACGTACGGCACAAGTCGTTAGAAACCAAGATGGTGAACAATAAAAAGTACATAATTTGGCAGTGGAATTGCCGCGGGTTTGGCAAAAAGAGGGGCAACCTACAGCAATACGTGAATAACAAAGGCGAAAAGGAACAACCGGATTTGATTGCTTTACAAGAGGCGAAACAACTGGCCAAACTGTCGGGTTACAAGTCCTACGGCAAGGATACCAAGGAAAAGACACAAGTGGTCACATTGGTCAAAAGGAACATACCGGTCGTCGTTCATGACACAGGCATTTCAACAGTAGAACACGTACTAATCGAGATCATCAAGGGGAAGAAGAAAGACCAGGGCAGCCTCTTCGTGCTGAACATCTACAGCAGCCCGGCGAAACGGCACAGATTCGCTTCCCTCTTCCAAGCGACCCTGAAAATCGCCAGACGCCAGACACTGGTCGTAGTGGGGGACTTCAACGCGCAACATCCGGACTGGGGATACAAGATCGAACGACTCAAGGGCCGAAAACTGTGGATCGACTCTCACGAATGCGGACTATCCCTGATCACCGATCCAGATCATCCGACGAGGAGAGGAGACGCCCGACAACAAGACACTACGCCAGACCTCACGTTTGTGCGCTATGCAAAGGATGCAGAGTGGACAAACACGTGGGAAGACCTGGGTAGCGACCACTATGTGCTAAAGACAACGATCCGCGCGGGCCCTGGAAAGCCGCGAGGCAGAAAGTGCAAGATCACGGAATGGAACAAGTTCCGAGAGCTGCTAGGAGAATATGAGACGGAAGACGTCACGAACATTGGCGAGTGGATGGAATGCCTGCTGGCTACTGCCGAGCGGACAACCAAGGTGATTCCGGAAGAAGCGGACGTGGCCGCTGCTGATGGTCGACTCTTACACTTATGGGAGGCTAAGGCTAGTCTGCAGGAGCGGCCGCGCACGCAACGTAACAATCGGAGCCTTCGAAGAAGGATCGCTCAACTCAGCAGAACGATCGAGACGTACGCTGACCAGGTTACGCGGCAACAGTGGCAGGATACCTGCGATGGGTTCGACGGTCAGCCCAATGTACCCAAAACTTGGAACATACTGCGGCACCTACTGGATCCGGACGGTTGTAAGACGGCTCAGCGTAGCAAGATGTGCGAGATCATTCGAAGTCACAAGGGTGACGAGGACGACCTAGTAGAGGAGATCCGTAAGCGATATATTGGTGACAACCCGCCGAGGACACCCACGACATACGGCGGTGCAGACAACGAGGTGCTAGACGCGGACATTTCTGTGTTTGAAGTTACCGAGACACTGCGCGACTTGAAGACCAAGTCTGCTCCGGGACCGGACGGCGTCACGAACAAGATGCTGCGGAACCTGAGCAACGAAGCCATAACCGGCATCACGAAGTACATCAACGAGTGCTGGAGACAAGGCCAGCTACCACGGCAGTGGAAAACAGCCAAAGTGGTCATGATCCCGAAACCAGGCAAGAAGCCTCAGCTCGACGCTCTGCGACCAATCTCGCTCACGTCCTGCGTGGGCAAGATAATGAAGCACGTCGTCCTACGGAGAATCAACGACTTCATGGAGAGGAACCAATTGTTCCCTCACACCATGGTTGGATTCCGGCAACACCTGTCTACCCAAGACGTGATGCTGAGGCTCAAGCACCAAATCATAGATGGCGAAAAAAGCTCTCATCTCGAGACAAGGGTGATCCTGGGCCTCGACCTTACGAAGGCATTTGACACTATCAGGCATGACGCGGTCCTTGAGAACTTAGAGAAGCTGGGCGTGGGGTGCCGCACGTTCAACTACATTCAAGACTTCCTCAGCGACCGGACGGCGCAAATCTCCATCGGTGGCGTCACGTCCGACGACATCAATCTAGGCGGGCGAGGCACAACTCAGGATTCGGTCCTGTCGCCATACCTATTTAACGTGGCGATGATTGAGTTGCCTGCGAAGCTCAGCAAGATCGCGGGGCTGCACCACAGTATATACGCAGATGACATCACGCTCTGGATGACCGGCGGCAGAGACGGGTTCATCCAAGACACGCTACAAGAAGCGATACGGACGATTGAGGAGTACGTCACTCCGAGGGGCCTAACTTGCTCTCCGCAAAAGTTGGAGCTCCTCCTCCTTAAACCTGTTCGGTCCCGCCAGTTGCCGTCGGACATCGCGCTCTACTCGCAAGGACTGCGTATCCCGTCGGTGAAGAGCATTCGCATCCTGGGTCTGCGGGTCCAGGCGGATGGCAACAACTATGAGATGATCGAGTCACTCAAGGCGTCAACTTACCAGATCCCCCGGCTTATTTCACGCATCTCGGGTCGTCACTTCGGAATGAAGGAAAAGAATCTTGTACGCCTCATCCGCGCTTTCGTCGTGAGCCGGCTGGCATACGTCCTTCTCTTCCTACGGCTCGGGGTGGCGGAGAAAGCCAAACTAGACTGCTTGATTAGGAAGGCATACAAGCGAGCACTTGGCATCCCGGACTCTACGTCAAACGAAAAGCTAGCGGCGCTGGGCCTACACAACACCGTGGAAGAGATCGTCGAGGCGCAACGGACGTCTCAGCTCGAACGGCTAACGAAGAGCGCGACCGGGCGTCACATCCTCGAAAAACTGGGTATCCGCTACGAAAGACAAACGGGCGAGAAAATCGACGTGCCGAGGCGGGTCCGGGAGAAGCTTACCATCCCGAACCTGCCGCGTCACATGCACCCCGTGCACCATGTGGAACGCTGCGAGGTACGAATGGGATGCCATGGCCGCGGCCGTGGTTGACAAGCAAGGGAAGATCGTTGCGAGCTGCAGTGTCCGGACGACAGAACCGGAGGTAGCCGAGGAAGTGGCCATCGCTCTGGCACTCAAGCTGCAAGACGCCAAGATCGTTGTCAGCGATTCACAGATGGCGATTCGCCAATACGCCAAGGGACGGATCTTGCCGGTTACGCTTCGCGTACTGGGTGATCCTGAAAAGACTGCGAAGGAGAAGCTGATCTGGACTCCAGCACACTCGTCGCTCCCCGGCAACGAGGAGGCTCACGACGCGGCCCGAGGTCTCACCCGCCGGGCCGGAGCAACGTCGGACCCCTCCATCGAATCGTTACGGGAGGCGACAGACTGGTTACGTTCCGAGACATCCTCGATTATACGACGGCGAAAGGATGCGCTACCCTCCGGCGCATCCCTCGCTGGACAAAAGACAAGAGGTAGCGTGGCGGCGACAACAGACAGGCACCTACCTCAGTCCTGCCCAGCTCAGCAGATGGTATCCGGATCGCTACAAGGGAGACTGCCAGCTATGCGGTGCAAGAGCGACGCTTCACCACATTGTTTGGGAATGCAGCCGGCTCGACCGGACAGCCCAGCCGCAACTAAAAAAGATCCCCAACCAAGAGAGCTGGGAAGCTCTTCTTCTCTGCACCGACCTTAAGGTGCAGGAACAAGTCGTCCGACTGGCCGAGGACGTCGCTGGAGTCCAAGGGATTCTGGCCGTCGCCTAAGGGGTGATTGGGAGGGGACTCCTAGATGGGTTTCCGACCAATCGCTTAGTCTTTCTGGGCGCAATTAAAGGTTGCCTACTACTACTACTGCACATTACTGCTTGCGCCGGCCCTTATACCACTGCTTCGTCGGTCTGTTCTGGAACTCATGGCTTCATCACTGACATTGCCACTGTTCTCAGATCTTTTGGGGTCAATACCAGTGGCAGCCCTGATGCTGGCTATTGCACTGTCCTCGTCGGCCCAATACGGCACGTGGTCTGTGCATTGCAACAAAAGCCCGTGGCCTTCTGTTGGCGCCGCAGATTGAGGAAGCGAGCGCTCCAGTTTTCTTTTTCCTTATATCTTTTTTTTCCGACGGCGTGAGCGTGGAGAAAAATACTAACGCGAGTTTTGTAGGCTGAGAACCTCAAAAATTCATACTCATAAAATAAAACTGTTTCATAACCCCTTTCAAAACCCAGCCGAATTTATTGAACATCGTTCCTCCGTGTTTAGACTGCGTTAGAGTGTGGGCTGCCTGAGTATGTTAACATGGTTAGACGCTGAATATGAGAAATTGAGCTAGTGCAGTACGAGCGTGGAAGGTCGCAACTTTCACGGCCTTTTGGTGCACTACTTCCTGTCAAAATGTCTGTCATCGCGATGGTCGTCGTAGAGCAGCAGTATATATGAGTTTGGGCGGGCGATATGGTAACTCTAAGTTTGTGAAATACGGGCGATATAAGAGCCCTACCTCATACTTCCACGTCAGGGAGGTGCCGCACGCACCTACATTCTGAATCCGAGCATTATGGAGCCAAGAAGCTCGATTTTTCAAACCGCGGTACCACAATCGGTGAAAGTTGCAAATAGTAGTGGAAGGGTAAAAATCATCGGAGAAGCCCTACTTTCAGCATGCGCTTGTTACCCAGGGTGCGCACAGGTCCTTGAAACCCGTGAAAACCCTTGAATATTTGAAATTCGGTTTTCAAGGCCCTTGAAAACCCTGGATTTTTTGCTAGACCTTGAAAACCCTTGAATTTGAAAATTTTGCTTGCCGGCCCCTTTAAAGCCTGGATTCTTTGGCGAGACCTTTAAAATCCGTGAATGGCTATTTATAATAGAAAATGCGGGTATATATTGTACAGTATTGTTATGCTTATCGATTTTTTTTTCTCGTTTCTGTCGAGGTTAGTCCAATTTATTTTGATTTAGCCGATGTTCATTGGATGGTTGGCCACATTGGAGCAGATCCGAATCTGAATCCAATTTGGTCCGGGAATGCTTTGGGCACTGTTTCCGCCCTTGGCCTCGTGTTTTGTCATCGGTCTTAAGAAAACGCCCGGCAAAAGCCGGTTTCAAAGTGCGTGGCTCTGCAGTGATGAATATAAAGACTGGGTGGCGCCAGGTACAACAAATCAGCATCGTGCAAGATGCAAGCCGTGCAAAAATATGTTCAATGTCGTCGGCATTGAAGAGCCGTATGAAGAGCGCGAAACGTGCCGTCATCATGAAGATCACAGCAAGAGCTCCGTGCAAAATTACCTGGCTCTGGGCACGAGTGAACAGACCACTGTCCGGCCTCCATCGCAGTTGCCAAACCTAAACTCTGCTTGCAAGACGCACGTGTTGGTGAAAAACACCGAAGTGTTTTGGACTCACAAGGTCGTCACATCCCACTGTTAGGTCCTTGAAAATACTCCCACAAGGCCTTGAAATTCCTTGATTATCCTAGATAATCTTTCTTTGAATCCTGTACGAGCCCTGGTTACCCTCCGTAGTTCCGTTACAGTGGTACGGTGGGCTTATTAGAGGCAAGGAGGTGTGATGATCGTGCAAGGCAAGGTCGTTCTCACGATTCAAGTCTTCAAGCTCAGAATAATCTGTATGAGGGAAGCACTCCAAAACTAAAAGATAAAATGCAAAAAAAAAATATTATGCAAGTTTTGTTTTTCAGACTAGACTGGTAATCCCGGAATGTCTGAAAGGCCTTCTCAGGGATGCTAAGCCCACCAGGTAGCTTGGGGTCAGCCAGCTGTGAGACTGCAGATTGTACATTAGGGGTCCAAACGCTCCCGCGATGTCGTGGATCAAGAGTTGAATATGAGGGGCAGGGTCGAAGCATGCCTCTCAAACATTCGCTTCATGTCGCAGAACCGCGTGGGCCAGATGAAAGCGCCTCTTCCTTTGCAATGACAAACCTCGGCTGGGCTGCGAAATACTCAAGAAATCGGAGGGCATTGGCAAGTTTTTAAATTCTGCTCCTTTGAAACCTGAGCTGTTCGCCCAACGTGGCGAGGTCAAAGCGGCAATAAAATTACCTTAGACGCTTTGGGGGCGGTTCCTTACACTCTTCAAGCAGGATTACCTTTTCAATATCGTCCCAGCTCAAAGCCTCTAGCAGCAGAGGGTAAGTTAGCACCACGACCTACTCTATACTCGACCAACTCTATAAGTATAGAGTTGGTCGTGGTTAGCACACTCTTTCTAGACATATTTTAGCAAAAAGTGCACACTGCCGTTACCACTGCTTTGAACCAGCTTGAGTTAATCAGTGTTTCAGTTAGGTTGGCACCGCAGTTTTCGTCTTCCTTCTGCTCGTTGTGACTTAATCAAGCACCAAATTGACGCATCAGAATTATTCGTTCCAATTCATGTAAGTATATAATGTAAATAAAACGCACGAAGAAAGTATTACTTTATATTTTTAGAGCGCAGCTCCTAGGCGCCTGTTTCCGGCTTGAGCGGCGTGGGCGTCACCGTCGCCGTCGGCGTCGGCGTAACCGCGCGGTGCATTATAGGAAATGTCCCATAACACACCGCGCGGGACCCTCTTGACGTTACTCGTGACGTCACGTGTGACGTCACGAGGGTCCCGCGCGGTGCATTATGGGACATTTCCCATAATGCACCGCGCGGCGAGGAGGAGGAGGAGGAAGGAGGAGGGGAGGAGGACGAGGGGGAGGGGAGGTGGGGAAGGGAAGAGGGGAGGAGGGGGTGAGGAGGAGGAGAGAAGGGAGGGAGAGGAGGGAGTGGGAGGAGAGGAGGGGAGGAGCTTGAAGGATGAGGGGAGGAGAAGGTGAACGAGGATCAGGAGGAGGGGAAGAGGAGGACGAGGACGAGAAAAAGGAGGGAGGAGGGGAGGAGGAGTAGCAGGGAGGATGAGGAGCTGAGGAGGTGGGAGGAGGGGTATACCCTCTCCCCCCAGTACCCTTCCCTCCTCCTCCTCAAGAGCTGCGCTCTAATTCGGCGTTACAGTGTGTAGTAAACGTCTTTTTTTTTTCAGATCATAGTTCTCTATTTTGATTTTACTAAACGATTTTCTTCCATTCCTAGTTGCACAACGTGTCGCATGAGTGTGCTCAAAGCTGCACGGGCCCAGAGCACGGGCCTAGAGTTCCTGTATAGGCTCCCTACGGGAGCCAGAGTTGCGCGTTCACGCATGGCATGTGGATTCAGCTCCTCACGTGACTGAATTCGGCGAATAGCAGCGCCGCGCGTTCGAGGCGCGCGGCGAGCTCAAAAGCCTGGGAACGTACGCCGGGGCGCGTGCAACGTCTACTTTGCTGCACGACACTTGATACGGCTCCTCACGTGATCGGATCTCGGCGAATAGCGGCGAGGGCGGCACGCGGCACGTGGAATCAAACGCGCAACTTGGCTCCCGTAGGGAGCCTATCCACAAGCTCGTTTTTGGAAAGGTCTATAGACCTTTTTCGCATAACCTCAAACCAGCCAGTAATTGACGTACCCTCGACCTGGTGCAGTTTTGGATTGCCTGCTGACACAGGGTATGCAACCGCCAAGGGTATGGGCGAAAAGGCTTAAAAACGGACGTCGTGCATGAGTTAGTTCCGAGTGCTCCTTTTTACCGTGCTGCAATTTCCGAAAATCTACGGTTGTCTGGCTACCACTGCGTGGTCGTCGGATGGATAAATAATATTAAAAAGCATAAGGGCGATAGCAGAAAGTGTGCCATGAGCACAAGAAGCTGCAGCGCGAGTGCTGCTGCAATGTTATCGAGCTTCGCATTTTCCCCAAGAATCCTTATTTATGAAGTCAGTCGATTGCGAGCTTGGATCGCGAGAGATTCGTATCAGACTCAACGTCATGTTTAAGCTCACGACCACTTCATCTACGACAAGAGGGCCGATTTTAATTCCCGGTGCAGGTGGTTCAATTAGGTTATCACAGCAAGCCCCATAGTATGTGAAAGGAATGAAAAAGTCTACATGCCACCACTCAAGATGGAGCTATCAAATGCCGAGAGCTTACCTGCATAGACTACATTAAACTGCTCATATATACTTCGCTGTGGAAAGTCAATCAAAACTCCCCACCGTCTTCGTCGTCGTTCTCTCGAGGAGGTAAGGTGATGGGATGTGAGTAGCCAGCTGGATTCAACCGGGGGGATCGGTGGCCGAGTGGGCTAGCGCACACCAGCTCGGAGCACGTGGAGCGAAAGCTCGCGCTGCAGAACCCAGGGATCCTGGGTTCAATCCCCACCCCTGCCCGTTTCGATGTGGATGAGCATCGTACCGGCGTGCGGTCGTGTATCACTACTGCGTGGTGCACGTTAAAGACCCCAGGCTAGCGGTTGTACCGCACTGGCTAAATTGCTTATCTACAGTGGGTAACAATGTCGCCATGTTCTGGCAGACTAAACTCCTGCTGTATAAACAACTAACGACTAATTTGTTTGTTTGTTTTGGATTCAACCGGACAAGCACCAACCAAGTTACTGCAGCCCACCATAGCCAAGTCTAGCCAAGTTCCCCCCATACCCACACCGAACTCTACTTTCCACGATTGGCCAAACCATGGGCATATGAGAACTGTCAGATTGTGAACTTTGACGGTGTTAGTTTCGGATTGCGATGGCTCCTAGCTTCCACTGTGCTTTTTAAACACACCATCGAACTCGTCGTCGCACCTGATGGTACGTAGCCAGAATAACAACTGGTGATGTCACGGCGAGGCAAATCCCAGTCGTGACGTCACGGAGGGAAACCATAAGAGGGCGCCACTGAAATATCTCGGCGCTAATACTCACAAGGCCTGGCAGTTTAATGACGGAGCCATAGAGTGCACGGTCGCCGATTTGGAGCGCGAGGATCTGGTAGCACAGAGCATTTCTCGGGGAGTCTGGTATTCAGCGCACAGCTTTTGCAGCGGTGAGGACCCGAAACATGGTTTTCAAACCCGACGAGAAAAGAAGCGGTAGCCCGAGGAACGCGAGAAGCACGAGCAGACATTCCATCGCTCGGGACATGTGTGCTTCGGCGTTTCGCCGCGGCGGGTCGCCCGTTACATGTCTCTTGTCTGCCTCTCTACCTTTTCACTTTCGGCGGCCGCGTCACGTGAAGATCTGCCAGGCTTTGTCAGTATAGAAGAGGCTATGGTTTCACGGACTACAAGGAATGCAAGAACATGCGCGTACAACGTCCATTACACACAATCAGAATCGTCGTTATCGGAAGACGATAAATGGTCCAACAACATGGCGGCTCCGTGAATACCCCCTTATAAACTTTTCTGGAGGTGTCTGTGTGAGTTGGAGCTTTGTTCTCACTGCAGGTTCTTCTTCACCGTCGAGCCGAAAGTGATCGAGAAAGCACTCATATTTAACAATTCCTCGCGTGCCGTTGTCTCTCGGTGACCTACAAAATACAAGTTTAATACCGCCATATTGGTATGACAAAACCTAAACTGCTATACGAGCCGTTAGATGGCACTGAATTTCGGAAAGGGTCAGTTGTTTCCGGCGACAACCGCTAGGTGGCAGCGACTACATCAGTGCCAACTCAAGGAGACATGGGATGGGCGTCATTTGAGGGCAGGGAAGCTGTGAGCAAGATAGAATTTGAGGATCGGTTGAGGCAAATGGGTGGGGAGCAATGGGCACGAAAGGTTTTCAGCTATTTATACATGAGGAGTATAGACACAAAATGGAGACAGCGCACTAGGAAATTAAGAGGAAAGTTTTTAGGCTATAGTGGGGTTACGGAAGAGCAGGTCTCAGTTAAGAAGAAAGTTAAGGCCACAGAAAGAGATCGGTGGCTAGAGGGAATGCAGACAAAGAAGGCTCTGGAAGGCTATAGATTAAACAAAACAGTTATTGCCAAAGAAAGCATTTATGACAATTCTAGGGGAAGCTCATTGTTGTTTGAGGCAAGGACAGGTGTTTTGCGAACCAGAACATACAAAGCGAAGTACCAGGAAATTGGACACAGTGTGCGCTGCTTGTGGAGAGGAGGACGAGACGGCTGAGCACTTGATACTCTACTGTAAAGGGCTTCACCCTATGCATACCGAAGACAACATAGATTTAATAAGGTCATGGGGTTTTAGAGACAGCGAAGGAAAAGTGGATTTCAAGACAGTAGAGATTACCAAGCAAAGATTAAGTGAATGGTGGCAGAAAGCGAGAGAAAACTAGGCATTTTCTTATTAACTGATGGCAAGGGGGATTTATAGCCTCACTTTCTTTTCAGTACGGAGTGAGTATAGTTTTCACATTTAAATATTCTAAGCTTCAAGGATAAGACAAAATGGCTAGGTGGCGTAAGCTACCGCCCGATTCAAAGGGCTCAGCCGTATTCATCCATCCATCCATCCAACTGCGTGCAGACGCAGTGGACGAAGCGGGTCAACCAGCTCCGCAAGAAGTATGGATTCTTCACACAGCCAGTCATGGAGGCGACTCCGAGTAATACCCTTGTTACACGGGCGCACTTAACTGCAGTTACGCTAAGCCACAGTTAGCGCACAATATTTGCCGACAACATTCTGCGGCTACGCACTCAAAGCTATCGGCGAACGCGCGCTTGAGCATGTTGGTCATCCATCGAAGCAGTGCACGCGCGCTCTTCACTTCTTATGGAATAGCTGTCCGAGAGTATACACCTTTTCCACAAGCGCAGCCATCTTGAATATCGTCACTTCTGGTATGCGGTAAAACATCTTTTTGATCTCTCCCCGAAGCTAGAAGGTGTTTACGAAAAATGCGTGATTGTCACACATTCCTGATTTGCCTCAGCTATATTTTCTCGCATATTCCAGGTTCAAACGTTTTATTATTTTTTCGCCCCGCATACCAGATACGGAACCCAGGTGACTGAGAACGACAGGAAACAGAAAAGGTCTATAGTGCGGTATCTGTGGTGCCGCGTACAAGCAGTTATCTGAGTTAACCGCGGTTAAGTGTGCCCGTGTAACAGGGGCATAAGTGGGCAAGTGAGGTGAGGCGACGGGTCAAAGAGGCAGAGACGACCCACTGGGTTAAGGAGGCAAACAAGAAATCCTCACTCCAAATCTATAGGGCTGACAAGGACACAATTGGACCGGAGGCCTACTATGATGACAGTCTAGGCAGCCGCCTCCTGTTTGAGGCCCGAGCAGGAGCGCTGCGCACAAGACTATATCGGCAGCGGTTCGATCCGGCAATAGAATCAGTCCAGTGCGGGGCCTGCGATCAGGAAGACGAAAACATCACGCACCTATTAGCCCCGTGCGCGACCGAAAGCGTCGCTGTGGTCGGCCTTCCACGATTGGCAGAACGCTGACTATGACGTCGGAAAGGGGATTTATCATCGACGGAAATAAGAGGAATGAAATAACTTTAATTTTGACGGTGTTGGCAGTGTTCCTTTGAGAGCGCAATGATTTCAAGCTTCCACCATGCTAATACACCATCGAACTTGTTGTTTGCAAGGTAAAAACGTCACAAGGGGGAGTTGCGCGTTCACGCATGGCATGTGGATCCAGCTCCTCACGTGACTGAATTCGGCGAATAGCAGCGCCGCGCGTTCGAGGCGCGCGGCGGGCTCAAAAGCTTGGGAACGTACGCTGGGGCGCGTGCAACGTCTACTTTGCTGCACGACACTTGATACGGCTCCTCACGTGATCGATCTCGGCGAATAGCGGCGAGGGCGGCACGCGGCATGTGAATCAACGCGCAACTCTGCCTCCAGTAGGAAACTTACAGGAAATCTAGGGGGGGGGAGGGAACAACAGGGAGGGCGCCACCAAAGCATCTCGCCGCTTATACT
>JABSTQ010003531.1:0-32409 GCA_013358835.2 Ixodes persulcatus
AAATAGCACAGCTCGCTTGATAGGCACTTGCACAGCAATCAACAAGCCTTTTGACGCGTTCTGTAGTGCTGGAATACAAATCAAAAATCAACACCGGAGATGTGGTCAAAATACTTTAAGTTAGTACAATGCGCAAGTTTATCCTGAAACTACTGTTGATCACATGGACCTAAGAGGTGTTAAAGCTGGTTCACACTGTTGCAACTGACTATGACCAAGTGGAACAAAACAGGGTTTTAAGTTGTTTACAACTACCAGGCTTAAAGTCTGGTTTTGTAGGACTCAGTCCTATCCTTTAGACTAAAATTGTACCCAGCATTGGGATCTTGGACTTCTTCCAAAAAAGTTTTAAGAGACTCCCTTCAACTTTAACAGAACCTCAAGTATTTGAAAGTTGAAGTAGGGAGCCTTCACATTCAAAGCTGGATCTCCTTGATTTGAATGTGTCTCCAGTATACAAGCGAGAGCACCTGCCAGGTGTGCGATTTTCCACTGCAACCTTCGTACCACTACACATTTTATACCAGGGGTGCTATGTTCGACAAATGTTTCGTTTCTTCTAAAAAGAAACGGAAGTGACGGAAGTGCCGATATTGCGTCTGATTGGTTAGAGGTTCAAACGACGAAAGAGGGAACTTTCGTCATTTGGGCTTCTAACCAATCAGACGCGATATCGTCATTTCCGTCACTTCCGTTTCTTTATAGAAGAAACGAAACATTTGTCGAACATAGCCCCCCAGATCAGAGCATTTTAATCAAATCATATAACCTCTTTCCTCAGCCATGTAAACTATGTGTGCACCCCGGGTTCTAGAAGTCACGAATATGACCTGGGTAAATTAAAACGCCACTAAGGCAAACAATAATAATCTTTATTAGCGACAGTAGTAGTACTCTGGGTGGCTCGCAAGGCTAGACATATACTGTAAACGACTTATTTTCGCGGGCTCAAATTTTCGCGAATCGGGCCAAAGCCCAAAATTTGAAATTATTCGTGGGTTCTAATTTTCGCGAATCGAGCGTAGCTTCCGTAGCGTTCACATATTGCCCTAATTGTTCGCGAGTCGTATTTTGTGCGAATTGTAGGTGATTCGCGAAAATTAGGTCCATGCGAAAATTTAGTCGTTTACAGTATGCAGGGGCCCGTAAGGGGGAAAACAACGGAAACGACGAGCTTAGCAGGGTCCTGTCAACACTTGGGCAACTCCAGGCCCGCGCGCCTCAACACCGACGACACGCACGGCAGGCCGGCGCGGAGCAAACGCCGTACGCGAGCGCTACGAAGCCCAGATAGGAGCGTGTTCTATGAACCCGCCGCAACCCGCCAAACGCCAGCACCCAAACCGCGCCATCCCACAGGACGCGGGGCAAAAAGCCAATGCATGCGGACCGAGAGATACGCTGTCGCTAGCGTGAGAAAGGACGAGACGACACGTCCAAGTAAAAAAAACACCCAATTCTTCACGCGTGTCGCCGTCCCGAACACATTCAAGGCGTTTGTTCTCAGATCCGTATCTAAGCGTTTGACAGCACAGATCAGTTTAGCGCGACCGGCACTTACAGCGTGTCCAAAGGACTCGCCGATAGCAACGCGAACTTTCGAAACAATCTGGTCAGCGTCTCTGTAGTGCTCCGGTATCGCAGAACATTCGCGGGATTCTCAATATAGCGGTTAGCATTTACGCAAGGTTTCAACGAACAGCCTCCACAAGCGATAGCGATCGTTTGACTAAAGGAAGCCAGCATTTCTCAGAACTGCGACGCGACACGAAATCGCGGAGACCACTCAAGCGTCGAAAAACGTTAAATATCATCCAAATTACGGTGGAAACGTGAGCTACGGTGTTCGGAAGATCATCCAGCGTATGTAGATACTCTTCGGGAATGCGTTATGAATATGAAATTGGCAAAACCTACCTGAAATAGGACTTCACCCACGCACCGCACGACGAGACAGTCCTTTGACTGCACGGCAGCCGAGTGGAGCTGTAGCCTCCACCGTGGTAAGGAGAAACTAGCGCCACAAGACGCGCAAGTGGCAGAAAGTACGGCGTGAGACTGAAAAAAGTCAATCAGTCAGTCAGTTAGATGAACCAAAACTTTTTTAAAACAGGGCGGGCACTCGTAGGAGAAGTGCCTCTGGTACCGTAAATAAAATAAAATAAAATAAAATATTGAGAGACCGCTAGATGGCGCCACCAATGTCGTTGGCGTGCACCCTCCTCGCCTTCTCCTCCTCTCTCTCCCGCTCCTCCCTTTTTTTCTTTTTTTTTCGGTTTGTTTTGCTCGTTTGCTCGATCGGTGTCGCGCTGGCCGCGAGCGGCCAGCGCGGCACCGGTCGAGGAGACGAGCCGCGCGCGCTACACTTCGCAACAAATGCGCTTCGCGAGATATTAATTACCAGTGTAATAAAACAGAAGCAGCACGTTCATTGAAATGTATTTTTTATTGAACACCATTCAAATGAGTTGCGGTATTTCACGCATGTATTTACAAACTCAGTTGACAGTCCACCGCCCTCCAAGGGGAACCAAGAACTGTAGTTGGCAGTAAACGTTGTCAAATATGTAAAACGAAATTCATAACTTTAATGTGCAAGCTAACAGGACAACACTTATCATACTTCGGATTATCTAAATGACTCTATGAACAACTCCTACAAACAAAAATGCTGAATACCCAAACAAACTAATCAACTCCGATATGAAGCAGGCTTGCATTTTAAGTTAATTAATGCAGGGTTGCAGGCGAGCTGCATAAGAATAAACGATAAATAGACCATAAACAAACTCGCTAATTGGCAACGCAAAGAAGAAAAAAAACAACTAATGTTTTGGAGTGACTATATATCTGACTGTGGGTGCTTTTAGGTACTCTATCCTAAGATATAAACACGAAGCTGTCAAACTAACTGAAGACTCTGACAGCAACTCACTCGGAGGAACCAGTCCTTGCAGCAACGGATTCGTAACAAGAACGGTGGGGCACGCGTTTTTCCGCAAACGAATCTTCCTACATTTTGCAACGCGGTTGCACCGGCGTGCTCGCTGCACAGACGACACGGACGCAGCTTGCTCACCGGCAGGCTTCCAAAGTCCTGGCGCTTTGCACACATAATCCATTTCGATGCTGTAATGGAAAGATTGAGAGATCATATATTTCAATGCTTCAAGTTTCGAACGTTGACAAAAAAGTTTGATATAAAGGCTCACCTGTCACACCACTTCGCCGTGCAGTAGACTCTGTAATACGCCGTCATGAGGCACGCGACACACTCGGCAGAATCTCTGTCAAACTAGAGACGTCTCTAATCCCTCTAATCATTTTCTGTGCGCAGACGCGCAGCTCCGTACTCCTAAAATCTACACTTTTGATTTCAACACGCGCGGAACGGCTTAAAGCTTGGAGTGACGAGCTCAAACAAAAAGAGAACACAAAAACGGTCGTTTGCCCTCACACTGAAGGTTGATGATTGGTCGGAAGAGCCCAGAGTGCTTCGGTTTGGTAGCGAAGATTATATACACGACGCCAGCGCTCGAAAGCACAGCGGCAAAACAGTCTGGCGTGAGACCAACGAATCTGCTCTTTGGATGGACGTACGAGAGAGAAGCCAGCGACGCGGCGCCAACTATCGGCCCAACCGGGAACTCAGTTAGCTGCATTCGGCTGTGCACGGGCCGACAAGAATCCGGAAGCTGCTTGAGGCTTTGGATTGGAACGATGAAATGGATTGAAATACGACTAGCCATAAATATGAGTTTTGAAACGGGGGCTGGTCTCAGTTGAGTGACAATTAGTATGCCATCCGTACTTTTCAAATAAACTTTAGTTGAAAGTGCGCCCTTTCCTGCTGTCTTTATTTCTGTTCGTGTATTTTTTGGCGCTTTTCCACCGTACATATAGTTTCGGTTTCGATTTCAGTGGCCGGTGTCACTACCATCGGTAATTACTGGAGTTATCGTGTTGTCTACAAAGTTTGAAGTAAATATTTGGGGCGAGCAGACATAGGCCGTGTTCCAAATCTTACCCAAATGGATCTGAGTTACTCCGGCGGGTCGTGTCACGTGACAGCACAGATTGAAAGACGCTGAACGGGGGTAGGTTTTAGAACGCCAAGGTACAAAACCTTTTCCATAGAGTAAGATCGAGTAAATTTTGTAACACGGCCATAATGTCCCAGCTTCTTCTGCTGTTATCCGTTCCATGATAACCTTTGTTTGCTGATTGAAATCTACATCGACTTATGTGCAAAAAAAACAGGGTGTCACATTTTAATTTAAGTTTATTTTTTTTCTTTTGAGAACATGCAATTGCTTAATTAATCATTGGATATTAGTTTCAAGTTTTTATTTTTTCCTTAAAAAATATTTGTATCTTTTTTTTGTTCTGAAACTTTGGTCGTGGTGCGCGGCTCAGTAAAAGCAGGTTGTTTTGAGATTTTCAAGATCCCGACAGCCCACAATACACCAGTGACCTAGGTAGAGGGGAGGCGGGGGGAGGGAGCTTTCAGGGGGGACCTCTTCCTCCTGCCTCTTTCTTCTCCTCGGCCCTCCTCCTCCTCTATCCTCCTCCCCCTTCTCGTCCTCCTCCCTCCCGCTTGGTGCATTATGGGAGACGTCCCATAATCCAACGCGCGCGTCAACGCGGTGCATTATGGCACGTTTCCCATAATGCACTGCGCGGTTACGCCAACGGCGACGCATCACGCCAACCCGTTACGGCTACCGTTACGGTCGGCGTAACGCTTTTTTGTGACGCGACGCTGAGGCGTCACGAAAAAGCGTTACGCGACGCCGACGCGTCACGAAAAAGCGTTACGCCAACGCGTTACACGACGCTGAGGCGTCACAAACAAGCGTTACGCGACGCGTCACAAAAAAGTGTTACGCGACGCCGACGCGTCACGAAAAAGCGTTACGCGACGCCGAGGCCTCACGAAAGCGCAAGCGTTTCGCGACGCCGAGACGTCACGAAAGCGTTTCGGGACTTCCGCGACGCCGACGCGTCACGAAATACCGAACCGCTTTTTCGTGGCGCGTCACGAAAAAGCGTTACGCCGACACGTTACATGACGCCGAGGCGTCACAAACAAGCGTTACGCAGACGCGTTACGCCACCCGTCACGAAAAAGTGTTACGCGACGCCGACACGTCACGAAAAAGCGTTACGCCGACGCCGACGCGTCACGAAAAAGCGTTTCGCGACGCCGAGGCGTCACGAAAGCGCAAGCATTTCGCGACGCCGAGACGTCACGAAAGCTTTTCGTGACTTTCGCGACGCCTACGCGTCACGAAAGTCCCGAAACGCTTTTTCGTGGCGCGTCACGAAAAAGCGTTGCGCCGACGCGTTACACGACGTTGAGGCGTCACAAACCAGCGTTACGCAGACGCGTTACGCGAAGCGTCACGAAAAAGCGTTTCGCGACGCCGAGACGTCACGAAAGCGTTTCATGACTTTCGCGACACCGACGCGTCACGAAAGTCACGAAAAAGCGTTACGCCGGCGCTTTACTGTTACGCCGGTGGCGACGCCGCTCAAGCCGGAAACGGGCGCCTAAGAGCTGCGCTCTAAGATGAAAGAAACATCAATCAATTAAGGTTTTAAAGTCTGATGGTTAAGGTTTTATAGGCCAAAATGCTCTGTGTCTAAATATTCCTAGAACATATGGAACCATCCCGGCGATGTTGCCGCGATTTGGCTGGTGCAGTGCCGTCAATCGGTAGTTGCAAAACAGAGCCCGATATACCCTTTACATATTCTAAGGATAGAACTTCATATATTTTCGGCAATATCGTTTAGAAGCTGGCAGAAACGGCAAATGTTGCCGTCATGTAGCCGTCATGTAGCCGCCATGCAGCAATATCTTTTGGAAGCTGGCAGAAACGGCCAATGTCGCCGTCATGAAGCCGGGATGCAGCCATATCTTTTGGAAGCTGGCAGAAACGGCAAATGTTTCCGTTATGTAGCCGTCATGTAGCCGGGATGCAGCAATATCTTTTGGAAGCTGGGAGAAACGGCAAATGTTTCCGTTATGTAGCCGTCATGTAGCCGGGATGCAGCCATATCTTTTGGAAGCTGGCAGAAACGGCAAATGTTTCCGTTATGTAGCCGTCATGTAGCCGGGATGCAGCCATATCTTTTGGAAGCTGGCAGAAACGGCAAATGTTTCCGTTATGTAGCCGTCATGTAGCCGGGATGCAGCCATATCTTTTGGAAGCTGGCAGAAACGGCAAATGTTTCCGTTATGTAGCCGTCATGTAGCCGGGATGCAGCCATATCTTTTGGAAGCTGGCAGAAACGGCAAATGTTTCCGTTATGTAGCCGTCATGTAGCCGGGATGCAGCAATATCTTTTGGAAGCTGGCAGAACGGCCAATGTTTCCGTTATGTAGCCGTCATGTAGCCGGGATGCAGCCATATCTTTTGGAAGCTGGCAGAAACGGCAAATGTTTCCGTTATGTAGCCGTCATGTAGCCGGGATGCAGCCATATCTTTGGAAGCTGGCAGAAACGGCAAATGTTTCCGTTATGTAGCCGTCATGTAGCCGGGATGCAGCCATATCTTTGGAAGCTGGCAGAAACGGCAAATGTTTCCGTTATGTAGCCGTCATGTAGCCGGGATGCAGCCATATCTTTTGGAAGCTGGCAGAAACGGCAAATGTTCCGTTATGTAGCCGTCATGTAGCCGGGATGCAGCCATATCTTTTGGAAGCTGGCAGAAACGGCAAATGTTTCCGTTATGTAGCCGTCATGTAGCCGGGATGCAGCCATATCTTTTGGAAGCTGGCAGAAACGGCAAATGTTTCCGTTATGTAGCCGTCATGTAGCCGGGATGCAGCAATATCTTTTGGAAGCTGGCAGAAACGGCAAATGTTTCCGTTATGTAGCCGTCATGTAGCCGGGATGCAGCCATATCTTTTGGAAGCTGGCAGAAACGGCAAATGTTTCCGTTATGTAGCCGTCATGTAGCCGGGATGCAGCCATATCTTTTGGAAGCTGGCAGAAACGGCAAATGTTTCCGTTATGTAGCCGTCATGTAGCCGGGATGCAGCCATATCTTTTGGAAGCTGGCAGAAACGGCAAATGTTTCCGTTATGTAGCCGTCATGTAGCCGGGATGCAGCCATATCTTTTGGAAGCTGGCAGAAACGGCAAATGTTTCCGTTATGTAGCCGTCATGTAGCCGGGATGCAGCCATATCTTTTGGAAGCTGGCAGAAACGGCAAATGTTTCCGTTATGTAGCCGTCATGTAGCCGGGATGCAGCCATATCTTTTGGAAGCTGGCAGAAACGGCAAATGTTTTCCGTTATGTAGCCGTCATGTAGCCGGGATGCAGCCATATCTTTTGGAAGCTGGCAGAAACGGCAAATGTTTCCGTTATGTAGCCGTCATGTAGCCGGGATGCAGCAATATCTTTTGGAAGCTGGCAGAAACGGCCAATGTTGCCGTCATGTAGCCGGGATGCAGCCATATCTTTTGGAAGCTGGCAGAAACGGCAAATGTTTCCGTTATGTAGCCGTCATGTAGCCGGGATGCAGCCATATCTTTTGGAAGCTGGCAGAAACGGCAAATGTTTCCGTTATGTAGCCGTCATGTAGCCGGGATGCAGCCATATCTTTTGGAAGCTGGCAGAAACGGCAAATGTTTCCGTTATGTAGCCGTCATGTAGCCGGGATGCAGCCATATCTTTTGGAAGCTGGCAGAAACGGCAAATGTTTCCGTTATGTAGCCGTCATGTAGCCGGGATGCAGCAATATCTTTTGGAAGCTGGCAGAAACGGCCAATGTTTCCGTTATGTAGCCGTCATGTAGCCGGGATGCAGCAATATCTTTGGAAGCTGGCAGAAACGGCAAATGTTTCCGTTATGTAGCCGTCATGTAGCCGGGATGCAGCCATATCTTTTGGAAGCTGGCAGAAACGGCCAATGTTTCCGTTATGTAGCCGTCATGTAGCCGGGATGCAGCAATATCTTTTGGAAGCTGGCAGAAACGGCCAATGTTGCCGTCATGTAGCCGGGATGCAGCCATATCTTTTGGAAGCTGGCAGAAACGGCAAATGTTTCCGTTATGTAGCCGTCATGTAGCCGGGATGCAGCAATATCTTTTGGAAGCTGGCAGAAACGGCCAATGTCGCCGTCATGAAGCCGGGATGCAGCCATATCTTTTGGAAGCTGGCAGAAACGGCAAATGTTTCCGTTATGTAGCCGTCATGTAGCCGGGATGCAGCAATATCTTTTGGAAGCTGGCAGAAACGGCAAATGTTGCCGTCATGTAGCCGGGAATGCAGCCATATCTTTTGGAAGCTGGCAGAAACGGCAAATGTTTCCGTTATGTAGCCGTCATGTAGCCGGGATGCAGCAATATCTTTTGGAAGCTGGCAGAAACGGCAAATGTTGCCGTCATGTAGCCGTCATGTAGCCGCCATGCAGCAATATCTTTTGGAAGCTGGCAGAAACGGCCAATGTCGCCGTCATGAAGCCGGGATGCAGCCATATCTTTTGGAAGCTGGCAGAAACGGCAAATGTTTCCGTTATGTAGCCGTCATGTAGCCGGGATGCAGCAATATCTTTTGGAAGCTGGCAGAAACGGCCAATGTTGCCGTCATGTAGCCGGGATGCCGCAATATTGGTTGGACGCTGGCAAAAACGGCAAATGTTTCCGTTATGTAGCCGTCATGTAGCCGGGATGCAGCAATATCTTTTGGAAGCTGGCAGAAACGGCAAATGTTGCCGTCATGTAGCCGTCATGTAGCCGCCATGCAGCAATATCTTTTGGAAGCTGGCAGAAACGGCCAATGTCGCCGTCATGAAGCCGGGATGCAGCCATATCTTTTGGAAGCTGGCAGAAACGGCAAATGTTTCCGTTATGTAGCCGTCATGTAGCCGGGATGCAGCAATATCTTTTGGAAGCTGGCAGAAACGGCCAATGTTGCCGTCATGAAGCCGGGATGCAGCCATATCTTTTGGAAGCTGGCAGAAACGGCAAATGTTTCCGTTATGTAGCCGTCATGTAGCCGGGATGCAGCAATATCTTTTGGAAGCTGGCAGAAACGGCAAATGTTGCCGTCATGTAGCCGTCATGTAGCCGCCATGCAGCAATATCTTTTGGAAGCTGGCAGAAACGGCCAATGTCGCCGTCATGAAGCCGGGATGCAGCCATATCTTTTGGAAGCTGGCAGAAACGGCAAATGTTTCCGTTATGTAGCCGTCATGTAGCCGGGATGCAGCAATATCTTTTGGAAGCTGGCAGAAACGGCCAATGTTGCCGTCATGTAGCCGGGATGCCGCAATATTGGTTGGACGCTGGCAAAAACGGCAAATGTTGCCGACATGTAGCCAGTTTAGTGCCAGCATCATGAATGCTGGCTCTAGACTGGTCAAGCTGGCCCATATGGGGCCACCTTGACCATGCTGAGACCAATGTTTGCACAATGTCTTGTGCTGTCTGGGTTCTTAAAACGTCACCGTCAATAGTGACAACCTTACATTACTCTTATTTTCGTTTATGAAAGCAGAATTAATTCCATTTTGGCTAATCTTGGAAAGCCGACCACACTGACGCCTTCGCTAGCCTACCCTACGCGGCCAATAGCCGCGTAGGGTAGGCTAGCGAAGCAATTAAATACAAAAATATAGTAAATCACTTTTATCCCGTCGATGGGGAGAACTGCCCGAAGGTGAAATCCGCCCGAAATCTGACAACGCAGCTGGGCTGGTGATGATATTCAATAGACCGAGAGAAATGAAAGGAAGGACAGGGACGTTTTTCAGACAATTTTACTTTATTGGCACAAATAAGAACGATATCAGACTTTAGACTTCGACGCTCTGCCGTGCTTTTAAGGGCAATAAAACATGTTCGTCGCAGCTGATAATCTTTGTCGTGACGTATCAGGTATCAGCCACGGTCGTCTTCGCGCACTCTCTCATGCTGCTGTTGTTCGGTGCCTAGGCAGTGGTAGGAATTTTTCGCCCCTTGGAAGAAGAACGTCACGACAATAAACGGATATGCGGGTTTGTGAGGAAAGAAAACTTAGCGGCAATCTTTCCGCCCCTCACCCACTATGTCATAACACAAAGAATATTTGTGTCTCAGGACTTTAGCAACCCTGGTATATGAGAACTTAATCGTGCCATCCCCCCCCCCCCCCCCGATTCGCAATTTTTTCGTCGATGGATAATACCGGCTCCAGGACACTCGAGGAGGTTGTGTCGCGTCTTGCGCTCCAAGTGGTGGCTGTACGTCCGATATTTCAAGGACTGCCTTCGAATTGCCTGTTGAATAAGACATAGTCAACCTCGAGCCTTTTTGCAGAGTGGTCAAGGGCTTTTACCCTGACTACTGGAATCAACTGGAAACAGGTAGGTCTCATATTTTTTTTTAAGAAGTCAATTAGAAACGATGGTAACTTCGTTATCCTAGACTATCTCACTGCCCCGGAACGACATCAGCAGATGCTAAAAGAAGAACCTCAGGTTTGCGTTTAGCACGACCCCATTCGTGTCGAAAAACTGCCGATGTCCAGGTCGCTTTCTTGCTTCTAGTTCGGAGGCACGTGGAGCTCCTCAAAAATGGGAATGTAAGGTGCCGTGATGCTGCGGCGGTCTCTCTGGTCAAAGGGCGACTGCTTGGCAAGTTCTGTCCGGAGGTACTTGCTGCCACGTGTTTAGAACTCATAGAGTGGCGAGTACTTCGGCGAGCAGGTGATGTTGCGGATGGCTTCGCTGTTGATCTTTGGAGTCGGTCTAGCTGCCTGAGCCTGATAACGTGATAATTATATCCGTAATAAATACGGGAGTGAAGCAATGCCGTGATAAGCTGGCGCGTCTCTTTCTCTCGAGCCCACCGCTGGAGACTGGTGCCTCTACAGATAATGTAGAAGCGGGATCTACATTGGGGTGTGACTTTTGCTACAAACGAAGTGCCTTTTTCGTCCTTGTTGATAGATTCCCCGCAATCTAAAAAAGGAAATGACCATTTCACCCCTTGTCGCATATAAGACACCCCAAAACTTTAATTTGATGTACAGGGCAGTAACGCTGAACTGACGGCCCCTTCTTTCGCGAGAGGCTTGTTGATGGTGGGATATAACATTTTAAACAACTAAAGCACGTATCAAACTAAAAAAAAAACACTGAGCTTTTGCTGTAGCGCCAAGAAAACCTCGGTTACTATTTTGCAGTCAGTCATATGTACATTAGCTATTTTAATAAGTTGTACAACTTGGCTGTCAAGCCGCTCGTTAACGTTGGTATTGTCAGTTCAGCGTCAGTGCGTTTTCTTTCGAGCTTAAGTTTTGGGGTGTATTATATGGGACAAGGGGTGTAAGAATATACCCTTTTTGTGCGCGGATATGCATACGCAGGGTCTTCGCTTAATTTGTGGGCCAGCCATGTGCAGGTAGATTTGGTCACAAACGGTCTCGGTCATCTTGGGCGGCCTGTTAAAGATCACCACGTACTCGCTCTTCTTGGACGAGGCATTCATGCCCAGAGTTCGACGGATTCCATAGTGACGTCGAAGCCAAGCTGAAGCGTGTGTTCCTGTTCACCCGCCAATCTTTTCGTTTCGGAGAGGGTGATGTCGTTGGCGTATATTGCGAAATGCATCGAAGGAATTGCATCGACGAGAGGAGGAAGCCCCGCCATAACAATATTGCAGAGGATGGGTGTTGTAATCTTCAAGAAATGTGTGTTTTGTGTCTATTGTGTGTATTCAGATATAACGCGGTTGGGCCCTTGCCGTCGCACTCGCGACGGCACGAGCGCGAGCAAATGAAATGCGCGAGTCTGGCACGGGCCAGCCAGTCTGCTGCCAGCCTTTGATCTGGGATGTTGCCTGCAGTTTCATCTTTGCCGCCCGGCCCGGTTCGGGGACCTGCCGCCCTATCGTCACCGCAGCCTCGACTTGCGGTAAGCTGACTCGGCACCCCTCAGCGCAACTATTCCGACACTGGGCCGGAATATGACAATGGCGACGAGGCTTTTGGCCTTATTTATCTGTTAAAGGTTGGTTGTGGCAGACTTCGCGCAGGGTGAACTGATGACAAGGACCCGACACGCCACCGGCGGCCCATCTATCGATGGGCATTTGTCTTGTCCAGTTTTGACCGCAATCTTTCGCGCGTGAACACACCGGTTCTACACGAGACTCGAGCTGCCATCTTGGCCTCCTGGGGCCGGTTAGATCAAGAATATGCCTCAGCCAACTTCTGTTGTCAGTACTGCCGCGATAGCGCGACCCAAGCCTTTTCTTGATGTGCCGGGGAAGCCGATTTGTGCTTGGCCTATTTGGAAGCGAACGTTTTTGTCGTCCTTCGTGCAACTGGGCTGGACGCCGTCGAACCGAGTCAAAAGAAAGAGATTTTGTTTTCTATGCTTGGACTTGAAGCACAAAGAATCACCACAACGTTTCAACTTGAGGAAGCGTGAGCGGCCGAGACTCTAAACGTGTTCGAGGCGTTTGAGGCGCACTAAAAAAAATGTTTGATTGTTTTAATATCCTGATCTCGAACGTCAAAATTTGAAGACTCGAGTACAGCGACCGGGCGAGACAGTCACAGAGTTCTTAGCAGCTTTGCGCCACCAAGCTTCTTTTTGTGGTTATGGAGATGCGGTCGACGACTATTTAGTCGATTTCTTTTTGTGGGAGGTTTGGAGTCGAAGCGTCCCAAAGACCCCATTTTACGCGAGTGTGTTGGTACCGTGATGCCAACTCTTGATTGGGCAACACAGCTTGCCTTGCAGTTGGAGCAGCTGGCTCGAACCACAGATCAGTATCATCAAACGCCCTTGACTTCAAGTGTCGAGGCAGCGTCTGCGCCAGTGAACTACGTTACTTCCGACGCCGAGCACCAGAACGCGGTTACGGCACTGAGACAAGATGGTCGTTCCTCGTTAACGCCCTGGCCTTACGACCGTTGCACTGTCACAGCCGGTGACAAGTTCACAGTTTCAATGCGGCGCGCCACGAAGCGGCCATGTTTCACGGCAGCCCTGTCCGCAACTGCGACTGAATCGACCACAGTGGCGGGAACCCCCTACCTCGCAGCCAGAAGACAGCGGACAAAACCTTTGCTGGTTTTCTGCCCAACAATGTCACATGCGTGACAGGTGCCGCGCGCTTAATGCGCAGTGTTTTTGTGTTTTTTTTTCAGCAAGATGGGTAACTCTGCTGTCGCCTGCCTACGTCGACAGCCAACGCCCAGCACCTTATCTTGAATATGGACGTGGCCGTGGCCGCAACGTTGGGCAGCATTAGAGCAATTGCCCGGTCCAAGACACCAGCTCTGCGCCTGTGACGGTAATCGACCCAGCCGAGGGCCAATAATTCCTCTACACCGCAACGACCGGTAATGTTCCGTAGCTGACTAAAGGAGGACGTCCGGTCGACCGAAGTGTGCTCAACGCTTTCATCGCTGATGTCAAGGTAAATGGCTCTCCTTTCTGATTCTTGATTGATACAGGAGCACATGTGTCCATTCTGAAAAAGATGGATTCCAATCAACTGAACCTGACCAGGAGGATTAGACCGTATCCGCCGAAAAAGAACCTTATCCAGAACACGCAAGAGTTCATTCCCCTACTTGGCTGTTTTGTGGGCCAAGTTACTTTCATAAATTGGTTTGCGGCCACTGGAATTTTACGTAACTCGAAGCGGACATTCTTTACTGAGCCTTGATGCTGTCCAAGAGTTACATAAGACTATATCAGGAACTGACTATGAATGTTTTTATGTCGACGCAGCTGACAGCGGATGACCACTGCGAGATGTGACACCGGCCAACATCCCGCACCGCCCACCATTCACATGGTTGACACATCAGTCAAAGCAACAGCCTTCATTACTTTAAAGTCAGCAGCCCAGAACATCAGCCGCAGCTGGCTTTGCTTTTTCTGCGGCACCACCGAGTGCCACCAGATCCTGTCCAAACCAGGATATGGTGTTGTTCGAAAGTGTGTTGAGGCTATTGTTTTTTCCTACTGTCTCGCTTTATCCTGTTTAACATTTTAACACTAATTGACCCATTTATAAGTGTACCACTAAGGAGGCGTTAAGCTGCTGGTGGGGTCACTGAAAATAAGAATAAATAAATAAATAAACAAATAAATACCAGTCGCCTCTCAGGGCTCAAGGGGGCGTGGATCTTTCTTCGCAGCCACTGCAGTTGACGGCCAGTTCTATTATCCCTAGTCCGTCAACGCGGGATGCGTCCACGCTGCCTTCAGGTTTTGAGAAATTTGAAGATAGTTTCACGCCGGACTTGGGTTTGGTACGCAAGCAAAGTCACAAAGACACGGTGCAGCACAGCATTCCACCCATACAGTCGAAGTTACGTCGCCTACTAATCTTTCCGAGAGATGCAGTTTCCGAGGAGATTCTAAGGCTCGAGCGTCAGGACGTCATAGAGCACACCAAAGCGTCGAAGTCGGTTTCGCCGATCGTCTTCGACAAAAATAAGGACGGCGGCATCCGTATGTGTGTCGACCTTCGCTTGCTTAAGTCAGTCGTCATCGACTCGTTCTGTTAAAGAACGAGTGATGCTCCTCGCAAAGAACTGTTAAGTTCTTTGCGAGGAGCATCACATTTTTCCAAGCTCCACCTAGCGTCAGCTTATCATCAAATTAGTCTCAATCTGGCCAGTCGAAGCTTGACAGCATTCATTACTCACAAGGGCTTGTTTCGTTTCAAGCGCGTTTGTTTTGGGCTGGCGTCCGCACCTGCAGCGTTTCAGCAGATTATGTCAAAAATTCCGGAAGGCTGCCAAGGTGTGAGATTTCACTGGGACGATATTATCATTTTTGGATCGTCGCAACAAGAGCATGACGATAGTCTGCGCCAGGTGTCGTCAAAGATCTTTGAAGCAGGAATGAAGCTAAACAAGAAAGGAGTTTTCAGTAATAAGGAGCTTTCTTTTCTAGGCCATCGTCTTTCCTTGGAAAGGGTAGCACCCCTCTCATTTAAGGTAGAGACAGTTCTCAATTTCGAAGCTTCGACAGACCCGACAAAGTTGAAAGCATTTCAGGGTTTGGTAGAGTATTGTAGCAAATTTATTCCTCATTGCGCAACTGTAATTGATCCTCTTCGCCCTTTACTCCCGAAAGCAGTCCGGTTTGTTTGGTCTCCAAAAGTTGAGGCCAACTTCCATAAAGTTAAACCTTGCATTCAGAATGCACCAATTTTGGCTATGTTCGATGCGACATCGCCCGTCATCGTATCCACGGATGCGTCCAACTACGGCTTGGAAGCTGTTTTGCAACAGCAGGATGGGAACCACCTTCGTCCGGTTGGGTTCGCTTTCCGCTTGCTAACAGACGCTGAGAGAAAATCCGCGACAACGAAAAGTAAACGTTAGAATGCCTTTGGGCTTGCAAAAATCGGTATGTCAGCCTCTGGGGACGTCCTTTCACCATTCGCATGGACCACTAGGCGTTAGTAACTTTGCTGTAAAGTAGAAGATCTGGCATCAGACCACTGCGTATAACCCGATGAACTTCCAGACTGCTCAAGTATAACTTCATAATTGAATATCGAAAAGGTACTGATAACATGGTAGCCGATACTCTTGCAAGGCTCCCTGGGCCAGCCAAAGAAGATGGAACGAAATCGAAGAAGATGTTATTTCGTTCATCACCATCCCAGACAGCACGAACATATTGGACAAATAACGGACAAATATCAGCCTAAGTTTTAAGAAATAACGGACCCATAATGATTTGCAACCCGGCTCCAGATCGGTCCAATAAATTGAACCTATCACGGCGAAAGTTTTGAGACCGATATCGTCAACCATTTTGCAACCGATATGTTCAACCGTTTTCTGGCGAATATCGTCAACCGTTTTTCGGCCATTTTTCAAAAATTTTGTGGCCGTTATCGTTGAACCATTTCGGGATTTAAATGTCTATCGTTGAATTATGTAAGAATGCGAATGACTACGACATCAAATGTGAAACTTTTTATTTTCAACGGAAACGGACGCTTCATTTTATGGGGAATCGGAAATATCAGACCATTTTCAACATGGTTTCCCGTAATCTAGAAACTGAAGTCTGTAAATACAAGGCTTATATTTTTGTAAAATGATGGAGCGTCTGTATTTCACTTTACGGACAGATATCCGTTTTCCCATTTTATTGGTAAAAGTTGCTGGTTTTATATTGCCGGCAAAGTTCCTCGTAATCAAGAAACTGGACCGTCTGTAAAAACAAGATACATAATTTTGTAAAATGATGGAATGTCTGTAGCCCACTACGGACAGCTATCCGTAAGAATTATGAAAGCTGTCGGCACTAAATAACGAAGCACTAAACCTTTCGGCCTTATATAAGACCACAGTTGCGAGCCATTCGTACCACCTGCACCTCCGATACATCAGGCGACTCCCCTGGAAGGGGAGTCGCCTGATGTATCTGCCAGGGGTGTCACCTGACGTATTGCCAGGGGTGTCACCTGACGTATTGGAGCTGCAGGATTGGTTTGGATGGCTCGTAGCTATGCGCTTCAAGAAGACAGAAACGTTTAGTGCTCCGTTATTTAGTGCGAACAGCTTCCATGTTCAAGCAAGTCGAATTCACATGAAGCTTTTGGGGTACGGATTGCTATGGAGAGTTCATAGCTCCTTCATTCAATATATGAACTTGTATAATTTTTCATCCTTAGACAAAACAACAACAGTTTAACAAGAAAAAGAGCACACAACCTCTACTACTCATTTCCAGGATTTTGTTTGTGTGAGATCAGCTCTTCCTTGAGGTGACAGCTGAACAAACGAACCAATTAAGAAGTTTTGCCACGATGCCTTTATTGGAAGAAGGCATGCCTTGATTTAAGCTGGGATAAATTTTACATTACAGTTGAACTTGCGCTCGCCGTCTAGATGCCCCTCCATGCTTGAGCTTATAGTTGTCCATCAATTGAAGACCTCTTCGCTATCTTCATGGTGCACGTACGAGCAGCCTGAAATAAAGAGCAGAAGATTCAAAATCAATACACACTCACAACAAACTGTATATGACATACATGGTTAACATCAGCAAGCAACATGTTTACCACCTAGCCCAGCTCATCAACTTTATACTGCATATGACCATATAAAACAAACCTCCCATAAATCGAACCAAAGTAATTTTTTTTATTGATTTGAATACCCAACACAACAAGTGCTTGAGAAATAAAACTAGCAAATTGAAATTTGCCTCACCATTCAGTTATATTAAGCACATTTAAGTATGCCGTATCTCCTTTAGGGTATACAGTTGGCTCACAATAATTCAAACTCAGATATTTAATACCTCTGGTTAAGTCAAACAAATTTCAAAACTTGGGTTGTCAAGCTACATTTTCAATGTATTCATAAGCCACTTAATTTGAACGACGTTTTCGTGTAATTCATACTTTTTGATCTCGCGGCCCCGTTGAGCGCACTTCTTTCCGAGCAGCAGTGCACTACGGAGAAGCAGCACCTGTGGAGCTTTCTTTCACAGGTGTTGCTTTCCCGCGGTGCACTGGGGTTCAGTAAGAAGCGCACTCAACAGGGCTAAAGCAGAGCAGAGCCGTATTTTAGAGCTTGGTATATGAAAGGAGCAAGCAGAGCCAATTCGTGCATCAGACGCAAATAGGGGGCTCGACAAACTCTCTTGGCCCACCAGAAGCTGGAAATAATCTGCTAGCCATGGTAGCGAAAAACGGTTTTGATAAGTGCGTAAGAGTTAAATGTAGTAACTCTTCATAGTTGAAAATATGGTGCACGCAATGTTTCTATTATGGTTATGCAAAAAGATGTAAGAAACGAATGTGCTGCTTGATTTCTGTTTTGCTCAAATGGAGTCTGACTGCTTCGACGGCAGATTCCTAGCGCTCGGCGCCTCGTGTACGGATTACGTCAATCGTTCAGCTGGTCGCGCATGCTTTTTATATTTTCTATATCTTCCACCGTGATTTCACATGACCGTGATCAAAACATCACTGCACCCCAGTCACCTTGAGTTACTCCGACAAGCTTAATAATTTTGTTTCTCACAACCACCGCCAGGATATTTTTCGCGGCTTCTGGTTGGCCACATACGAATTTGTGAAAACGCTCTGAAAATCACCCAGCCCACCTTCAGCCAATGGTGCCTCCTCATTTGCATTCTATACATCGCAATGAATGGTTAAACTATCTCTATGTGTGTCTCTGAAGCAGAGGACACATGAGCGACAAAAACGGGCGCCGCCCGGCAGTTTTCATATCAACTTGCACGGACGCTGTGATGTGGCGGCATGGCAATTTTACCCATGTTTCATGAATGGCATACCAGCTTATGATTAATGGGCCTGTGCAGAGGAAATCATGAAAAATCTGTTTTGTATGTCAAGCCATCAATATAGAAAATCATAATTTATCTTGCAACACATTTAGATGAACTTCTGATAATTCGAGCTTTTGATAATTTATTTAAAATTCGTTACTTCCTGGAGATTCAATTGATGAGTCTACTGTATGTCACATTCAAATTAATGGTTTAGCTTCTTGAGCTTAATGATATCTGAACCTTTTCCTTTGGTAGTGCATTAAATGCAAAATAGTACAGCAATGCATTTGCTCTAGTTTGTGCACTGGCACAGGCTTGTGCAACTAAGTCAAAGTAGCATTAAAGGGAATCTGAAGCACTTTTTAAGAAATCTGAGTCAGGAGCAGACCCCCATAGCATTTTGGCTTGTTAATTCAATAATCGCACAAAACTTGGGCAAAAGTCAACGTAAACTGCATTTATCTTAATATATATGTGCAGTGATTATAGCAAGGCATGCATTGAGCCTTTCTTCCACCTTTAACCTGTCCAAAGCTTCGCGACATTTACGTTGGCATCCACAAATCAGCCTATTGGTGAGCAAGGGTTATCGGGCCCTGCTAATCGCCTTTGCTAGTACATCTCCGTTTTTTCGCTCTGCTTTGCTCGGTGTGCTGCAACCCCCCGAGTGGGGCTACGCCGAAGTTTTAATTAACGATTACGACGCTCCTACTAACAAGATGAATAGAAAACTTTGACTTGACTCGTGATTTCATTGGATGGGTCTTTGGTGGCTCATGGACTGGGAAGCGGAGTTTGCGGATAAGCGTCCCAGCGTGCCCCTACTTGGCGACATATGCCGCTAAGCATATCCAGTTCAATTCTAGCAGCCAAAAACAGTATCCAAGCTACAGCCGTTAGACCAAAACGTAATTCAAAGGTAGTCTAGATTGTGTTTACCAATTATAAATGTCCAGGCATGTCTGTCAGTTAGCCCATCCAGAGGCTTTCGGAGATCACCAGGAGAGCCAGCAGCTTGTCTTGAGCAGCTCACTGTCAGCCACTCTGTCCCTCTGTGCACAGTGCCACCTTCGTGAGCTCCCAATGAAGAAAAGAAACAGAATGTAGATATTGTGATGACTGCAATGAGAACCAATCAGAACATCCCTGCAGCAGATGCTACGGTATGGTGGCTTGAATGCGCCTCCACATTTCTTAGCATTCTATACCACCCATGCATTAAAAGTGGTCTCTAAGCGACAACATCAAATGACGCCACAGGCGCCGGAATGTCCTGCTGTCGGATGAGACAACCCTGGCGGCTGGTCGTACAACGTCTGGCAATAAATATATGAGCTAAAGGCAAGCATCATTGGTCTCGCAACATTCAAAATCCTGTCTGCTAAAGCTTCTATGGATCGTTAAACTGAGGGATATGTTCTCCCCCGCAGCAGATACTACCTCAACAGCCATGATATTCACAACCTGTAAAAGAAATTCCGTGGAAAGTCCATTCAGGAGCAACTGGGGTAGCTAGAGAGACAAGCTCTCGCACTATGAAACCATTCCACAAATCTGTCATAAGCAGCAGCAGTTCACTCAAAGTATAGAAGTTTGTCCTTTTTCATACATTTTGATATGAAATTGCATCTCTGGATTCTCCCAAGACTTTAGTTTCCAAGCAGAGATTTACATTGGCAGGCTGGCTGAGTTCCTGAGTAGAAACGTTTATGTCACACCACACGTGTCTTTTGCTGACATTCAAAGAAAGGAAGGCTGAATTTCCCTGATCGATGTTGATTAGGGTGCAAATCTTCAGACTTTTAAAATCGCCAACTTCCTCAACATTACCGTTTTTCCAGTTCATAGGCACCTTGCAGGAGGTGGAGTTGGGTACAAATGGTCATTAACAACTGCCTGAATCACCTGTACAGATATGCGGTAACTATACAAAAGCCCAATTCATTCTAATGGGTGTCCCAAGGAGAGGCCAGGTTCTTTAAATCGGCCGCAAAATTCTGTTGCTTAACTTATTGCGCTACGACCTTGTGCAGCGTTGCCCACAGATGGTGCATTTGTTTTCAGAAATTTGCGAATAGCGAACTTACCTGAGGAAAAAGTAAAAAAAGAAAAAGGCTTAGCTCCTATGAAAATGCAGCGAAGCCACCGGTTTTCAAACAATAAGGCGCTGTTTCGCGCGGGAGACAAGAGATGGCACAAGCAGTCGCGACGCCAACTACCGCCAACGAACGAGAATCCGGCGCCGAGAGCCGGTCTTTTTAGGAGACTATCTTTTCGACTCAAAAGCGGAGCGCGTTCCGCAGGCGGTGACAGTCGCAGAAACAAAAACAGGCGCGGTAACAAGGAACTTCAAAGCAGACGACATAAGTACCACGAAAAAAACAGTTAAAATAACCCGAAAAACAATTTTTTTAATCGATTATGTGTCCATTCTATATGTTTTCCTAGTAAGGATAATAAAATAATACATTGGCAACTGATATCAGAAAAGTTCGTGCCGCTTTTGAGTCGAAAAGATTGTCTGCTAAAGACGCCGGCTCTCGGCGCCGGATGCTTGTTCGTTTGCGCCATCTCTTGTCTACCGTGCGAAACGGCGCCGTATTGTTTGAAGACCGGTGGCTTCGCTGCATTTCCATAGGAGCTAAGCCTTTTTTTATAACTTTTTCCTCACGTAACTTTGCTCTTTGCAAATTTTACAAAAATAATGCACAATCTGTGGGCAACGCTGCACAAAGTCGCAGCACGATAGGTTGAGAAACCGAATTTCGTACTCGATTTAAGGAGCCTGACCGCTTCTTGGGACACCCAGTAGTAACACACACTACCAGAAAACTACGGTAAAACACTAAGCGTCACCAGTGTCGGAGTGAGCGCTCAACCCCCACGTTTGAAACATTTCAACTCATCAAAAGAGATATTAAATGTCTAATCCCCTATTTTAAGCAAGTTAAAAAAAAAATATGTAGGAGGCACCATGTGCCCTGTTGCCATGTTCGGTTATCTCTACGATTGGCAGAGAGCATGAGGAAAGAACTGGTAGAGTGGCAAAGCAGGAGAGGAGGATCAGGGGTAGAGAATCAAAAAGAGCGTGAAAGTGATATATTTAAAAAACTTTCCGTGGCAATGGAGCCGAAGCTAGAGAGCCAAACACGCCGTTTCACTGCACAGCTGAATATAGTTCAACCATAATGATTTTTTGGGTTTAACTTAACCAATTAAAAAAATATATAAAATAATACCACTTAGCTTGGATTTTAAAATTTTAGCATAACATTAACCAGGATGTACCAAACTTAGAGCATTTCCTTTCTAGCTCTTTTGTGTTTTTTTGGTTTCACTTTGCCGTAGGTTTTCTAGTTGCCTGCAAATCAAATACCGCGTCCTTATCATGTGTATCGTGGGCATCATCGGTGTTGTGTAATGTCGGTACACTCTGTGAGCGCGCCCTTTGTTTTTACGTGTAGGATTTTTACGAAGTTTGGCAACCAATAAATGTCAGAAGAAACTGAGCACGTGGTGTGCAACATTTACGACACGTGGGACAGTGGGAACCGAGACTCTCAGTTGTTTCCGTATACCGGGTATTTAAATAAGCAGGGCTGGGGATAATGCCCAGGACCTCTGGTTTCTGCAGCGCAATCTTTCACTACTTGTGTTCTGAGCTGTGGTGCACCACCGACGATGCTTTTCAGCACAAGAAGACGTATAAAAGACCTCAAAACACTGCAGTGCTGATAAAATTCATTAATGTGGCAATTTGGTCCAGCCAGTTGGTTCATGATCACGACAAGTGCCGAACAAATAGGCAGAGACAAGAGGATTACGTGAACACTGGCGCACTCGCAACTAACATTTATTGAAAATAATATCTTCAATAGCCGTGAAAAACGTCATTCATGACTACTACTGGTATAGCCGTCTATCGAGAAATTCATATACCTTTGCCGATAAGGTTATGGATGTGTCAGTTGTACATTTCGTGCCTTTGGCTTCCATCTCAAACTTCTCGTGGACTTTCTAGATACTTTATTTGGGTATATGGCCAAAAATTGTTTTGTAATCAAATGACGGGAGCAATGGCAGCCACTGCGCTGCATGGCCGCTGCAGAAGCTAACTTTGCTCTTGCAAAAAACAAATGCAAAAAAAACACCACTAAAAAATTCACAGAATGCACGACTGGAGTTGTGTACGAAATCCCAATGTCATACCGTTCTGTATACATTGGTCAGACACGTTGATGTTTTAACGATTGCACCCGGGAACATGACGCGGCAACACGAGCAACCCCCATCAGGACAACTGGCAAGGCACGGCCGCCGCTGTCTTTGCTCCCAGTCATTTGACGACACAAAATGTTTGGCCAGACACCCAGATTTAGTATCTAGAGAGCTACACGAGGTGTTTGAGATTAAAGCCAAAAGCACGAGTTGTACAAGTGACACATCCATAACCTTATCAGCAAAATAATATGCATTTCTTGATAGAGGGGTACACCGGTTGTAGAAATTGTTTTTTCAATAAATGTTAGTTGCGAGTTCGTCATTGATTACGTCAACTTCTTGTCCCTGTCTATTTTTCTGGCGCTTGTCAACGATGGTGAAATTGGCAGCATTTCCTGAATTGACGCTGCCCCTTTGCGCCAGTCACAAGACAACTAAAATTCTAGGAGATTGACAATGGTGAAATTTACCTTGTAAGTCTGTCCGAGTGCTTCAATCAAAGTGTAGGCTAACGTTCGAAAATATAAAAGGTTGGCACGTACGTAGAATGCGAGTAACCAATGTGGCTTTTATCTTATTTTGGGTTCGCTTTTGTTTATGAGTGTGTTTACCTGTGTGCTTGCGTTTCTTGTTTTTTTGGTACATATGCACGGGTGTACTTCTACCTTCACGACTGACTATATACCGTCCCTCCCTCCCCCCTCTGCAATAATGCCTTAGGGTGCTGCAGGGTAACCCGAAAATAAAGAGATGTGAATATGCCTGCATGCTCGGCAATCCCAATTCAACTCCCTCAACTGCAATCCTCGTACAAACAACATCACTCTAGCAACTGCGTGGTTCACACGCCAAACCTGAAACCGAGACCAAAAGAAGTTCAGAACTATGTGGTGCGCTAACACAAAGCCATTAGCACTGCCTGCCTTCCCTAGCTTTCTTTTTATTGCCACAGAAAGTTGTGTCCAAGACGGGTTGCTCTTTTGTTCCCCCTCCCAGGCAGCACAAAAATATTGGACAAATATCGGACAAATATTGGTCAAAGTTTTAAGAAATAACGGTCCCATATTGATTTGCAACCCGGCTCCAGATCGGTCCAATAACTTGAACCGATCACGGCGAAAGTTTTGAGACCGATATCGTCAACCGTTTTGCAACCGATATCTTCAACCGTTTTCCGGCCAATATCGTCAACCGTTTTTCGGCCATCTTTCAAAATGTTTTGTGGCCGTTATCGTTGAACCATTTTGGAATTTACCGTATTTATTCGAATATAAGGCGAGGTTTTTTTTCCAAAATCCGTAGTCTCAAAGTCATACCCCGCCTTATATTCGAAGCTCAGTATAGCAATATGGCGATTTTTTTTCTTTTTATTGGGTCCTTCAACTGCCCCCTCGCCTTATAATTGTGACCGCCTTATATTCGAACAAATACGGTAAATGTCTATCGTTGAAATATGTAAGAATGCGAATGACTACGACATCAAATGTGAAACTCTTTATTTTCAACGGAAACGGACGCTTCATTTTAGGGGGAATCGGAGATGTCAGACCATTTTCGACTTGGACAAGGGGTATGGGAGCCACTGTAAAACATTTTCATTCCATTTTATGGGTAAAAGTTGCGGGTTTCATAGTGCCGGCATGGTTTCCCGTAATCTAGAAACTGAAGTTTGTAAATACAAGGCATATATTTTTTTAAAATGATGGAGCGTCTGTATTTCACTTTACGGACAGTTATCCGTTTTCCCATTTTATTGGTAAAAGTTGCTGGTTTTATACTGCCGGCAAAGCTTCCCGTAATCTAGAAACTGGACCGTCTGTAAAAACAAGGCACATAATTTCATAAAATGACGGAATGTCTGTAGCCCACTACGGACAGCTATCCGTCAGAATTATGAAAACTGTCGGCACTAAATAACGAAGCACTATGCCTTTCGGCCGTACCACCTGCACCTCCGATACATCAGGCGACTCCCCTGGAAGGGCTATACCTCTGCCAGGGGTGTCACCTGACGTATTGGAGGTGCAGGATTGGTGCGGATGGCTCGTAGCTATGGGCTTCAAGAAGACAGAAAGGTTTAGTGCTCCGTTATTTACTGCGAACAGCTTCCATGTTCAAGCAAGTCGAAGTGACATGAAGCTTTTGGGGAACGGATTGGTATGGAGAGTTCATGGCTCCGTCATTCAAGATATGAACTTGTATAATTTTTCATCCTTAGACAAAACAACAACAGTTCAACAAGAAAAAGAGCACACAACCTCTACTACTCATTTCCAGGATTTTGTTTGTGTGAGATCAGTTGTTCCTTGAGGTGATAGCTGAACAAATGAACCAATTAAAAAGTTTTGCCACGATGCCTTCATTGGAAGAAGGCATGCCTTGATTTAAGTTTGGAGAAATTTTACATTACAGTTGTCCTTGCGCTCGCCGTCTAGATGCCCCTCCATGCTTGAGCTTATAGTTGTCCATCGATTGAAGACCTCTTCGGTATCTTCATGGTGCACATAAGGGCAGCCTGAAATAAAGAGCAGAAGAATCAAAATCAATATACACTCACAACAAACTGTATATGACATACATGGTTAACATCAGCAAGCAACGTGTTTACCACCTAGCCCAGCTGCTCACCTTTCTACTGCATATGACCATATAAAACAAACCTCCCATAAATTGAACCAAAGTAAATTTTTTATTGATTTGAATACCCAGCACAACAAGTGCTTGAGAAATAAAACTAGCAAATTAAAATTTGCCTCACCATTCAGTGATATTAAGCACATTCAAGTGAGCCATATCTCCTTTAGAGTATACAGTTGGCTCGCAATAATTCAAACTTGGATATTTAATACCTCTGGTTAAGTCAAACAAATTTCAAAACTTGGGTTGTCCCGCTATGTTTTCAATGTATTCATAAGCCGCTTAATTTGAACGACGTTTTCGTGTAATTCATACTTTTTGTTCTCGCGGCCCCGTTGAGCGCACTTCTTTCCGAGCACCAGTGCACTGTGGAGAAGCAGCACCTGTGGAGCTTGCTTTCACAGGTGTTGCTTTCCCGCGGTGCACTGGGGTTCAGTAAGAAGCGCACTCAACAGGGCTAAAGCAGAGCAGAGCCGTATTATAGAGCTTGGTATATGAAAGAAGCAAGCAGAGCCAATTCGTGCATCAGATGCAGATAGAGGGCTCGACAAGCTCTCTTGGCCCCACCAGAAGCTGAAAATCATCCGTTAGCCATGGTAACGAAAAACGGTTTTGATAAGTGCGTAAGAGTTAAACGTAGTAACTCTTCATGGCTGAAAATATGGTGCACACAATGTTTCGATTATGGTGATGCAAAAAGATGTAAGAAACGAATGTGCCGCTTGATTTCTGTTTTGCTAAAATGGAGTCTGACCGCTTCGATGGCAGATTCCCGGCGCTCGGCGCCTGGTGTACGAATTACGTCAATCGTTCAGCTGGTCGCGCATGCTTTTTATATTTTCTATATCTTCCACCGTGATCAAAACATCACTTAACCGCAGTCACCGAGAGTTACTCCAACGAGCTTATTAATTTTGTTTCTCACAACCACCGCCAGGATATTATGCGCGCCTTCTGGTTGGCCACATACGAATTTGTGAAAATGCTCTGGAACACACCCAGCCCACCTTCAGCCAATGGTGCCTCCTCATTTGTGTTCTATACATCCCAATGAATGGTTAAGCTATCTCTACATATGTCTCTGAAGCAGAGGACAGATGAGCGGCAAAAACGGGCGCCGCGCTGCAGTTTCCATATCAACTTGCACGGACGCTGTGATGTGGCGGCATGGCTTTATGTCGCAGCGTTCACGTAAGCTGCTATAGAAACTGCAGCACAATGCCCGTTTCCATTACTCATGGGTCCCTGCTTAACAGACCATAATAGACGACTTTTTTGCTGGTTGAACAAACTTAATTTTGTTTTGAGGTGTCATGTGCTGTCTAAACAGTCCCTGATAAACAACGTTTTTGAGGGTTGAATAAAGTGTCATAAATTTTACCCATGTTTCATGAATGGCATACCAGCTTATGATTAATGGGCCTGTGCAGAGGAAATCATGAAATATCTGTTTTGTATGTGTAGCCATGCATATAGAAAATCATAATTTATCTTGCAACACATTTAGATGAATTCTGATAATTCGAGCTTTTGATAATTTATACAAAATTCGTGACTTCCTGGAGTTTCAATTGATGAGTCTACTGTATGTGACATTCAAATTAATGGTTTAGCTTCTTGGGCTTAATGATATCTGAACCTTTTCCTTTGTCAGTGCATTAAATGCAAAATAGTACAGCAATGCATTTGCTCTAGTTTGTGCACTGGCACAGGCTTGTGCAACTAAGTCAAACTAGCATTAAAGGGAAGCTGAAGCACTTTTTAAGAAATCTGAGTCAGGAACAGACTTACATAGCATTTTGGCTTGTTAATTCAGTAATCGCACTAAACTTGAGCAAAAGTCAACGTAAACTGCATTTATCTTGAAAATTATGTGCAGTGATTATAGCAGGGCATGCATTGAGCCTTTCTTCCACTTTTAACCTGTCCAAAGCTTCGTGACATCATCGTTGGCATCCCCAAGTCAGCCTATTGGCGAGCAAGGGTTATCGGACCCTGCTGATCACTTTTGCTAGACTATCTCCGTTCTTTCGCTCTGCTTTGCTCAGTGTGCCGCAACCCCCCGAGCGGGGCTACGCCGAAATTTTAATTAACGATTACGACGCTCCTACTAACAAGATTAATAGGAAACTTTGACTTGACTCGGGATCTCATTGGATGGGTCTTTGGTGGCTCATGGACTGGGAAGCGGAGTTTGCGGATAAGCGTCCCAAAGTGCCCCTACTTGGCGACATGTGTTGCTTAGTATATCCAGTTCAATTCTAGCAGCCAAACGCAGTATCTAAGCTACAGCCGTTAGATCGAGGCGTAATTCAAAGTTAGTCTAGATTGTGTTTACCAATTATAAATGTCCAGGCATGTCTGTCAATTAGCCCATCTAGCCCATCCAGAGGCTTTCGGAGATGACCACGAGAGCCAGCAGCTTGTCTTGGGCAGCTCACTGTCAGCCACTCTCTCCCTCTGTGCACAGTGCCACCTTCATGAGCTCCCACTGAAGAAAAGAAACAGAATATGGAAATTGTGATGACTGCAATGAGAACCAATCAGAACATCCCAGCAGCAGATGCTACGATATGGTGGCTGGAATGCGCCTCCGCATTTCTTAGCATCCTATACCACCCATGCATTAAAAGTGGTCTCTAAGCAACAACATTAAAGGACGCCACAGTAGCCGGCATGTCCTGCTGTCGGATGAGACAACCCTGGCGGCTGGTTGTAGAACTTCTGGCAATAAATATATAAGCTAAAGGCAAGCATCATTGGTCTCGCAACATCCAAAATCCTGGCTGCTAAAGCTTCTATGGACTGTTAAGCTGAGGGATATTTTCTCCCCCGCAGCAGATACTACCTCAACAGCCATGATATTCACAACCTGTAAAAGAAATCACATGGAAAATCCATTCAGGAGCAACTGGGGTAGCTACGGAGACAAGCTCTCACACTATGAAACCATTCCACAAATTTGCCATAAGCAGCAGCAGTTCATTCAGAGTATAGAAGTTTGTCCTTTTCATACATTTCGAGATGAAATTGTATCTCTGGATTCTCCAAGACTCTAGTTTCCAAGCAGATTTATATTGGCAGGCCGAGTTTCTGAGTAGAAAGGTTTATGTGTCACACCACACGTGTCTTTTGCTGACATTCAGAGAAAGGAAGGCTGAATTTCTCTGATCGATGTTGATTAGGGTGGAAATCTTCAGATTTTTCCAATCGCCAACTTCCTCAACATTACCGTTTTTCCAGTTCATAGACACCTTGCACGAGGTTGAGTTGGGTACCAATGGTCATTAACAACTGCCTGAATCCCCTGTACACATATGCGGTAACTATACAAAAGCCCAATTCATTCTACTGGGTGTCCCAAAAAGCGGCCAGGATCTTTAAATCGGCCGCAAAATTTGGTTTCCTAACCTATAGCGCTACGAATTTGTGCAGCGTTGCCCACAGATGGTGCATTTGTTTGGCAAAATTTGCAAAGAGCGGACTTGCCTGAGGAAAAATTAAAGAAAGAAAAAGGCTTAGCTCCTATGAAAATGCAGCGAAGCCACCGGTCTTCAAACAATACGGCGCCATTTCGCACGGGAGACAATTAAGAGATGGCACAAGCAGTCGCGACGCCAACTGCCGCCAACGAACGAGCATCCGGCGCCGAGAGCCGGTGTTTTTAGCAGACTATCTTTTCGACTCAAAAGCGGCGCGCGTTCCGCAGGCGGTGACAGTTGCAGAAACAATAACAGGCGTGGTAACAAGGAACTGCAAAGCAGACGACATAAGTACCACGAAAAAAACAGTTAAAATAACTCGACAAACTATTTTTTTAATCGATTATGTGTCCATTCAATATGTTTTATTAGTAAGGATAATAAAATAATGCATTGGCCACTGATATCAGAAAAGTTTGCGCTGCATTTGAGTCGAAAAGATTGTCTGCTAAAGACGCCAGCTCTCGGCGCCGGATGCTCGTTCGTTTGCGCCATCTCTTGTCTCCCGTGCGAAACGGCGCCGTATTGTTTAAAGACCGGTGGCTTCGCTGCGTTTCCATAGGAGCTAAGCCTTTTTTTAAACTTTGTCCTTACGTAACTTTGCTCTTTGCAAATTTTACAAAAAGAATGCACCATCTGTAGGCAACGCTGCACAAAGTCGTAGCACGATAGGTTGAGAAACCGAATTTCGTGGTCGATTTAAAGAGCCTGACCGCTCCTTGGGACACCCAGTAGTAACACACACCACCATAAAACTACCGTAAAACACTATGCGTCACCAGTGTCGGAGTAAGCGCTCAACCCCCACGTTTGAAACATTTCAACTCATCAAAAGAGATATTAAATGCCTATTCCCCTATTTTAACGAAGTTAAAAAAAATATATGTAGGAGACACCATGTGCCCTGTTGCCATGTTCGGTTATCTCTACGATTGGCAGAGAGCATGGGGATAGAACTGGTAGAGCGGCAAAGCAGGAGAGGAGGATGAGGGGTAGAGAATCGAAAAGAGCTAGAAAGTGATATATTTAAAAAACTTTCCGTGGCAATGGAGCCAAAGCTAGAGAGCCAAACACGCCGTTTCACTGCACAGCTGAATATAGTTCAACCATAATGATTTTGTGGGTGTAACTTAACCAATTAAAAAATATATAAAATAGTACCGTTTAGCTTGGATTTTAAAATTTTAGCATAACATTAGCCAGGATGTACCAAACTTACAGCATTTCCTTTTTAGCTCTTTTGTGTTTTCTTGGTATAAGTTTGCCATAGGTTTTCTACTTCCCTGCAAAACAAATATAGCGTCCTTATCATGTGCATCTTGGGCATCATCGGTGTTGTGTATTGTCGGTACACTCTGTGAGCGTGCCCTTTGTTTTCCGTGTAGGAGTTTTACGAAGTTCGGCAACCAATAAGTGTCAGAAGAAACTGAGCACGTGGTGTGCAACATGTACGACACGTGGGAGAGTGGGAACCCGGACTCCCAGTTGTTTCCGTATACCGGTTGATTAGCGAGCAGGGGTGGGGATAATGCCCAGGACCTCTGTTTTCTGCAGCGCCATCTTTCACTACTTGTGTTCTGAGCTGTGATGCACCACCGACCACCCCCCCTCCCCTCCCCCCTCCCCCCCCCCAGGGCCAGCCGTAACTGAATACAATCCAAATGAAATGTGATTTTGTGCCGTGGCGTGTGCGTGCTTCTATTTTGGTATATCACGCCCGCGCGATGATTTTTCAGCACCAGAAGACGTATGAATGACCTCAAAACACTGCAGTGCTGATGAAATTCATTAATGTGGCAATTTGGTCCAGTTGGTTCATGATCATGACAAGTGCCGAAAAATAGACAGAGACAAGAGGTTGACGTAAATACTGGCGCACTCGCAACTAACATTTATTGAAAAAAAAAATCTCTTCAATAGCCGTGAAAAACGTCAGTCATGACTACAACTGGTGTAGCCGTCTATCGAGAAATTCATATTCATTTGCCGATAAGGTTACTGATGTGTCAGTTGTACATTTCGTGCCTTTGGCTTCCATCTCAAACGCCTCGTGTAGCTTTCTAGATACTTTATCTGGGTATATGGCCGAGCATTTGGTGTCATCAAATGACGGGAGCAAGGGAGCTGCTGCACTGCATGGCCGCTAACTTTGCTCTTGCAAAAACCAAATGCAATACAAAACACCACAAAAAATGCACAGAATGCACGACTGGAGTTGTGTACGAAATCCCAATGTCATACCGTTCTGTATACATTGGTCAGACAGGTTGATGTTTTAACGATTGCACCCGTGAACATGACGCGGCAACACGAGCAACCCCCATCAGGACATCTGGCAAGGCACTGCAGCCGCTGCCTTTGCTCCCAGTCATTTGACGACACAAAATGTTTGGCCAGATACCCACATTAAGTATGTAGAGAGCTACACAAGGTGTTTGAGGTTAAAGCCAAAAGCACGAGTTGTACAAGTGACACATCCATAACCTATCAGCAAAAGAATATGCATTTCTTGATAGAGAAGTACACCGGTTGTAGTAATTCTTGACGTTTTCCACGGCTATATAAGAGCTTGTTTTTTCATTCAATGTTAGTTGCGAGTTCGCCATTGATTACGTCAACGTCTTGTCCCTGTCTATTTTTCTGGCGCTTGTCTATGAGGATGAAATTGGCAGCATTTCCTGAATTGACGCTGCCCCTCTGCGCCAGTTGCAAGACAACTAGACAACTAAAATTCTAGGAGATTGACAATGGTGAAATTTACCTTGTAAGTCTGTACGAGTGCTTCAGTCAAAGTGTAGGCTAACATTCGAAAACATGGAAGGTTGGCACGTACCTAGAATGCGAGCAACCAATGTGGCTTTTATCTTATTCTGGGTTCACTTTTGTTTATGAGTGTGTTTACCTGTGTGCTTGCGTTTCTTGTTTTTTTGGTACAAATGCACGGGTGTATTTCTACCTTCACGACTGACTATATACCTCCCCTCCCTCCCCCCCTCTGCAATAATGCCTTCGGGTGCTGCACGGTAACCCGAAAATAATGAGATGTGAATGTGCCTGCATGCTCGGCAATCTCAATTCAACTCCCTCAACTGCAATCCTCGTACAAAAAACATGCACTCTAGCAACTGCGTGGTTGACACGCCAAACCTAAAACCGAGACCAAAAGAAGTTCAGAACTATGTGGTGCGCTAACACAGAGCCATTAGCACTGCCTGCCTTCCCTAGCTTTCTTTTCATTGCCACAAAAAGTTGTGCTCAAGAAAGTATGAATTGCTCTTTTGTTCTAACTAAGAGTAAATTGAAGGCTTTAGTAACAAAGACAAGCCAATGCTAATCGAGCACTTCTTAAAATGCTTCATTGTAAAAAAGAAAAAAATTGACGCTTCGTTTTTTTGTCTTTGCGCAATTAACTAGCTGCACAAACGGCAGCTATTCATAATTCTGTGGTCAGACCAAGCAAGGGACCACCTGACCATGGACACCTTCGCTATCCTACCTACCAAGTGCCCATCCCCCGGCTCTCCATGATTATCTCCAATTTAGAGTGGGCGCCTGTTCGGTATTTTACAGTGTGTAAAGGTGTTGTTTGTTTAGAAAATAAAGTGTCAGATAAATCTAGCAGGGCCCTGCTGAAGCAGTGCATGGGCCCTGTTTCACCTTTTACAAAGCATCCCGTCTCGAATGGCAGTAGAGAAACGGGTGGGGCTGATACGCCTGCAGGCCCTTGCCGAGTTGATATGAGCTATTCGGATGGCAGCTCATCGGCCAGCTTCAGT
>JABSTQ010003532.1:0-19764 GCA_013358835.2 Ixodes persulcatus
AGGTTCAAATAATAGTAACGATTTCAAGCTATTCTGCTTCTTTTAAGACTAATAAAATAACTCGTGTAAATACTCCCGAATGAAAATTAAAAAAAAATGATTACTTAAAACGAAATAAATTACAATTAATTCGATCACTTGTAACTAAAAGTTAGTGTTTTTCGAAGTTTATTCGTCGCTAAGAAATCGTGATTTATCGGAAAAGTTTTTTTTTCAGATTCCAAATTTTTCGAAGGTTGAAGGTTTTTGTTTTTTTTTGTTTTCTATTGAAAAACATAGATGCATTTCAGCTCTCCTGACCCGTTGTCGTGAAAGAACCTTGACGAACTAAACGGCAAACCACTTTTGGCGGTAGTTCAAGATTTCAAAGAAAACTGAAGTGGCATCTGCTCAGGTGCACTGACCCTCTGCTCTTGCAGAGTTTATTTGTAAAACACCGTTTTTTTTCCTTTCTACTTTTTCTTTTCGTTGCGACCTCGAAATTTTGAGTTGTGCGGATAGATACGGAACGAAAACAAAAATTACTGGCGAGTGCTTTATGGATTTTGTCCGATTTATTCGAAACCCGGAAACCTACATGGAAAAGGTACCGTTACACACCCTTACCTATGCCTAGGCGTCTAACCTATGCCCAAGTCTGGCTTGTGGATAGGGTAGGACGTGAGCGTTTCGTGAGCGTTCTGCAGGGGACTCGAGCAGTCGACGCTCTGATAGGATGCGCGAGCACCAGCCGAACGGGAGTAGCAAATCCAGCGCGCAGGTCCTGCTAATCTAGATGATAGTGACACCCTCCTTATCTTTGGGGGGGGGGCGGTGGTCGTACGTAGCCCTTTGCTCTTGCCTTATCCTGGGAACGACAGTCCTCTGCGATGAACGGCGGTTTTATCTTTCAGGACGTTATCGAACACCGGATCTAATGGAACAAAATTTGTCAGATAAAAGCAAAAAAATCCAGTTCATTTCTCTATTAGTGCCAAGATGTTTTCGAGGCGCCCTCTTATGATTTACGCTTGTTACGTTATAACCAGAATTTTCCTTGCCGTGACTGTCATGAGTCGTAATCTTTGTACTACTTTTCATCAGTCTGTCTATGCTGGTGGTGCAAACTTGATTGTAAAGAAAACTTCATCGGTCACTAATTGGCTGCTGCTCCTCGGAGAGCGGCTGTGACGTCACAGTCAAGTTCAGACGATGAATTTTAGTGAAAACACAGTTAGGGCGCAGGTGAGCTGGTGTAGGTTTACCTATTTCGTTAGACCACCTGAGACTGGGTGGAAGACCACCTGAGACGTCGTCTTGTTTCTTCCACCTAGTCTCAGGTGGTCTAGAAAAGGATGGAAATTTAGTGTGTGCTCGTCAATGTTCTAAAGTTTAGCCCTTGACGTCAGATTTCCGACACTGGTGAAGTTGTTTTGGTAGAAGAAAACTTCGAGAGGTTGGGAGCTCGATGTTTGGTGAGTTTATCGGTAAAGATGGTGTAACTTTGTTGCGCGTTGCTAGTCCCCCATCCTGACGACAGAGGGTTTCGAGAACACCGCGATGACTTTCTGCTCTCGGACAAGAAGTTTATCGTGAGCTATTGACTCCCGAAGGGAGCGACGGGGTATGCTGTGTGAGTAGCCTCTCCCCGACCTTAAACCGGGCCAGAAGATTGCGCGTGTGATCACCGTTGACCAACAAGTGTTTTGCGCCATGCGAGGCCGGCGATCACCGTGCCTTGGTGATCGCCGGCCCCTACGAGGCCGGCGATCACCAAGGCACGGTGGTCATGGAGCGACGAGCACTTGGCGGGGCATCAAAGTACGGTGCCTCGGGCGCTCCACGCCGTCACCACCGCGATCGTCGAGCACCCGGCAGATCGCTGGATTCGCTTTCCGTCAACGGAGGAGAAGGCCAGAGCGAAGAAGGGCACACCGGCAGTTCGCGCCGCCTCCACCGCCTGCAGGCCGTCGTGCTTACCTGCGGAACACACCCGGGCATTCCAGAGATTTTTCTAATCCCCCGGCTCTTTCCAAGCAGGACCTTCTACGTCGAGGAGGGCCGTCCACTACGCGGTGGTCAGTATCGACTCTATTGCTGCCCGGACGAACACTCAATTTGCGAACATGTAACCAATCAGCATGTCGAGCTGTCGCTCCGAGCAGCGAGCCCCTTGTGTCGTGCGATTTGCCGTTGACAGCCATTGTCGTCAGAGAAAAACAGCGGAGCAGGAACGGCACGAACCTCGAATGCCGTCCCAGTTTTAAATAAATGCGAACTATTTATGATAAGATAACGTATGTTGTTTATGTATTTGGAATAAGGGTATCTCTGAATTTATTTTGCACCCTTGTTCCTTTATTTATTTTTTTTTAAGAGCCCCGCAGGCTGACGTTTCGCGGTCTCCCCAGAGTTCCCTCTCGGAACATTTTCGATCCTCAAAATCTATAAAGCTCCAAGACAACAAGGGCCGTGAACGGTGACGTCGCAGTGAAGATGCATCCCAATCAAGTTGGGTGCTTGCGAAGATCTGGCTCCTCCCCCATGATCACGCCACGATGAACTTGGTTTATTCGAGTCTCCAGCTCGTTGCTCTCCCTCTCGCGGCGGAGACGGGAAGCGCTCTAGTGAGGGTGCTCCGATTCTCCTGCCCAGCGGGCACGGCGGAACTGCTCGCGATCATGGCTCGCGAAATGTCATTTCCGAATGCAAATGACACTCTTCACCATCCCATTGCAGTGCTGCAGCCGGCATGAGATTGTACCTTACTAGAGAGTTTTAATGTCGCGTATAGAAGCAAGCCCTATGCGTTTGCGTTAGAGTTACCTGCTCCATGTTGCGCGCGCGTGTCATTGTCATGCGCCAATCCAAGACCGCGAGTTAGGGATCCGCGCACGCGCAGTGTGAAACACGCAAAGCTAACGCAAACACACGGCGCTTTAGTTCGCTCGCATACGCAATACGAAAACTCACTACAGTTTCACTGATTTTCCAACGCCAACGAAACGTGTTGCAGTGAGCAGACGTGCAAGCAGGTAGGCGTTCCTTCGAACTAAAAAGGCTGAGATTGGCGATGGGACGGCGCGTAAAAATTAAGGAAACGGAATGTTCTAAAAATATTCGTAACCAAAACAAAAATCAATTTAATATTTTTTTTTTGGGGGGGGGGGAGGGGGGTTGGGGGGGGGGATTTGGTTTGAAAGGATATTGGCGGCGACTTGGAAAGTTTTGCCGATTGTCAGAAGTCGCGACTTTGATAACACCTTATGCTTTACCCATAAATAATGTAATTTTACGGGAATTTCTCACATTAGCTAGAATGTTTTTATTGATTTTAAATATTTTTATTGTACAGCTCGGTAATTAAAAATGCTGCAATCGGCACCAGTGATGATAATTAGCACACTTTTGATCGTCACACCTGTGCGTGCATTTGAAATTAGATCATGAGCTACAAATTATGTTACAGTTTGAGCAATGAAGTATTAAAATATCTTACTTTTATTATTATTATCAACACAAATTACGCCAATGCGTGCTCCCAATAAACAACACGATCACAAAAATATGCCATTTAACCACAATAGTCTTTACAGAATGGTATCATTTTGTTTTCTTTTTAACGTATGAAAAATTCTGACATCGTTATCAAGATATCGCAAAATGATCCAAACACTGGATGCAATATAACATCCTTTGTGTCACGCGTATCTTCAAAAAACACACACACTGCAGCTGTCTGACTCGGATTCCGTCTTTGGGTTTTTGAAACGAGATCAGCGTTTCCCTATTTCTCCGTTTTGTGAACATATGGTGAATATTGTAATTCTGTTATTTTTGTGCTGGGAATAATGTTAAAGCAAATAATTATCAAAACACCCAAAAACCGAATGATAGGCCCGCAGTTCATTATTTCACGTGGCAATTATTTGAGCGAGAAAAGGCAGCGAGAACGCACAAATATCAGCCCTGAGTTTTTCAACAAATACAATATCATATGTTACCTCTAAGGTAACAAACACTGTCTTTACAGGGAAACAGAACTCTCCAAAATGTTTTAAAGTGTCTGGATAGTGCACGAATGTTACAAAATAAAGATTCTGCGAACAACTTCTCCAACTAAATACTTACAGTGTGAGAGGCATCTTGAGTCACGAAAGAACCCGAAATTAAGAACAATACTGAGGAAAAATAAATAAAAAATAGGTTATTTCAGATATCGATTCATAATGAAAACGTGCCTCGTGGCGTAAATATTATGCTAAACATCGGTTTCGTTTTCAGTGTAAAGAGGTGACCTGCCTTCGTAAAACCTTAGCTTCCTCGTATTACCAGAAATAAGTTGTGTCGCTCAGTGAAGCCACCACACAAGACAGTCTCAACAGCGGCACGCATCTCCGACCCTCACTATTACCGCCATTTTTAAAAACGAGTGGAGCCACCTATAGTGAATCGGAGTCGCGAATAGATTTGACCAGCGTAGACAGACAGCTGCGAGTTACAATTTCGCTGGAAAGTGTAAAATATCGGAGGAGGCTCGGAGTCGTCGCATCCTTAGACCAACGTCATCACATTTCACACTATGACATCGTGCTGATTTTCGTCGATGGAAGCAACAGCGTCCACAGCGACGCTTTCGGTCGCGCACATCACTGAGAGACCATTCCGAAAATCCCCTTCTCTTCTCGAATGGGTCGTGAACGCGTTTTCGCAATGCGCTGTTGCCCTCTTCCGAGGAATAGAACGGGCACAACGCCTAAGTTCACAGCCGATTGACAAGTCATTCCCGCCTTGGGGAGAAGCGCTGAAAGACTTATACACAATTACTACAAAAACAGATGGCTGTCTGATCCATATTCATCATTTAGATTTAAGAAAGGTATAAATTTTTCTAGAAGAAGCTTCTGGAAGGCGCCATTTTCAACGCTGACGTGTATGGCGCGTGCGTTGCTCGCTTTCCCAGGTGACGGATATGCCCGTTTAGGGCCGCATATATATATATATATATATATATATATATATATATATATTACATTCTACGAAAACGAAGAACTGAGAACGGGGACGCGATTTTATGCTCCGGTTCGCCGTTTGGAAGACCCAGTGACCGCAAGTAGCGTTCTTCACTGACTACACATAGACGCGCGACTCTTATGACGTCAGGCCACAGGGGTGGCGCTGTCTTCGGTGGAAAGGCGCACACGCAGAAGCTTTACTTCGCACGAACCTGTTCTCTCTGCTTGCGCAGTGTCGAACACTCACTGTGGGCAAACGCATGGAAGAGGCGCAAAGGCGTCTTGCTTCGTGATTAGTTATTCGGCGTTCTTACGAACTAATGTCGCACTTTGATTGGCTGGAGAGTGATAGTGAGATGCTCGAACTGCCTGGCCTTAAGTTAAGCTGCCAGTCATTATAGTCACCGAGAATTTGAGAATCCCTGGGCGAGGCTTATTGACATCAGGCTTCCGACTTTGTAATGTGTGCTTCGTCATTCTTATTGCCCTGATGCGTCACTCTCTTTTGGTTTCGGGGAAATGATAAGGTGCTAGGAACTCGTCACACCCAACGTTCCGTAAGCCCTCATGGAATATACAACTGCGGATACCCAAAACCCGTAAAGTCTCTTACCTGTCGCCGCCGGAACCAGACAGTGCCATAGGACGCCAAGTACGAGGCAGGCAGTAGTAGCAAAACGCCGAGACATGATTGCGGCGCTCTGTCAGAAAACTCAACAACGAAACGATCTCATCTCAGTTGCCACAGGTCTTCGACAGAACTAAAAGAATACATCCACCCACTGCTCTCCCGCGGAATGAAACAATACGTGGGCGACGATATATTTCTATCGCAGCTCAATTCCTGCAGTGACGCTGATTGCTGACCAAAGGATACCAATTTCCGGAGGGATGATGAAATATTGCCGATCCTACTTACACATAGACGATATTTCCTTTCTTTCATTTTCTGCTTGCCACATTTGGTGCTTGAATTGGCGGCGCTTGTCGCGAGAAGACAATAGCGATATCAAAGATAACTAGATAAGGCGTAGGGCACATGTCCTCACGAAGTTGTCCCTCTATGCAATCTCATTGAGGTACGCATACTGGAGGTCTACAACTATATAGACTGGAATACTTAGAGCGCACACCGTGCTCACCAAACTTTCTCAGAACCGCTAAACGGTGATTTATCCAATGGAAACGCTATCCTGGCGGCAGCTGAATAACTAGTGCATGATGTAGCGCTCGGTGGAACATTCCGGGAAAGAGCAGAAATTTGGCATGCAAGGCGATTTACGCCGCTTTTCGCTTCATTTGGTCGGAACATCAAACCGATAGCGATTGAATCGTCCGATCCTTGACTGTTTCGAAAGTCTGCTATGCACTTAGTGTGAAAACGTGGAGATAAGAATCGATTTGTGAGCCGGCAATATGGTTGCTGTGTACACGGTCCAGCGAGCGGCCTCTCCAGCTCGGGCTGTTCCATTGAACGCTACATACCACGGAGCAGTTCTGATGCCGTAATAATAGCGCTCTCATAAGATTGCTTGATACAGTTCGCGTGTCGAGGATAAGTTTGGTGAGCACTCTACATGCGAATAACGAGCAGTGTTGCGTCTTCAAAAAAAGGTTTTATCAAATGTTTGAAATGAAGGAATGTTTATATTAAATAAAACGTTTCAGCACTTGTGATCCTTAACGTTACTTTCGTTATAGGTTTCAAGTAACTGTTTTTCGAATTTCTCAGTGTTTTTATTTGTTCTGGGAAAACGCTACTATGTTGTTAAAACTACGCACAATATATTATTTTGCTGATCACTAGGAGACTCCCGTGATCGCCTCATTGATTAGAATAAGTATAATTGTATGTCATATTGTGACGTACAGCTTTTTGACTGTCACTTAGCAGAATGATTACTTGTTTCTTAAAACAATCTTTTCTTATATATAAGAAACGGCTGCAGTGTTCTTAGAGGAAATTATTAGATAAACTTTTCCTCACAATCTACTACCTCACAAAAGTTGAACTAAAAGAAAACACACCCATTCTACCGTAATTCTTCTCACCTAAACATTACAGGAAGATTCATTTCTGGGTTCTTATGGAATGCGTTAGCATGACCCTTGGAAACGCCGCACACGCCCTTTTTAGAAAAATGCTAACGCTGAATTCTTACCTTTTCTCTTGTGGCTTTCTCTTTTGTTTCCTTTAAAGTTTGTGTCTTTTTCTGGCCTCGTTTTGGGGACAGTATTAGAGTTTCTATAAGCGGGACATGTTTGGCGTTTTTTCACTCCTTTTCTGTAGTCTGCCAGTCAGAGTACGTCGACGCCCTTGGATACGGTAATCCATATCACTCGTTTAGGAACCCCATCCACATCATGTGTGGAAGGAACAAAGCGGCGTGGAACAGGGGTCATGTTGGTGCCTCGGTTAACATGTGTTCATCTGCTTACGCAGACTTTCTGCATCGCTACGCAAGACTGGGTCTACTGCCACGTGTTGCACTTGGACGAATTCTTGAGCAACAATGACTACGAGAACGAAGTGTGCCCGGTAATCGGTTTCGGCGAGAACATCATTCATTACGAATATTGAAGTAATCTAACTGCCGCTCTTGGGGACTACCATGTACAAAAGCAGGCAGGCATCATTTCGGCGCCGGGGCGAGGAACCGGCGTCATAATAATTTGATGGCCTAGTTGGTTAAACATAATACACACAATTAGCGCGACAGGGGACGAACACAGGAAAGAAAGAGAAGACAGGACAGAGCGCTAAAGGGGCCTAATGTAGAAGAAAGGAACTGCAGCAAAATAATTTGATGGCCTAGTTGGTCTTCTCCACGTGTTCGTCCCTTGTCGCGCTAATTGTGTGTATTATGTTTAACCAACTAGGCCATCAAATTATTTTGCTACAGTTCCTTTATCTACATTAGGCCCCTTTAGCGCTCTGTCCTGTCTTCTCTTTCTTTCCTGTGTTCGTCCCCTGTCGCGCTAATTGTGTGTTTCATGTAACCGGCGTCATGTTGGTGCCAAGTTTAACAAGTGTTATTCTGCTGACACAGATTGGTTTTCGTTTCTAACGTTTTTATGTCTATGTCTTGACGCTTCTACTCCAAGTGTTCCATGCATCAATGAGTGCTTGTCGGGCGACAAGCAACGGTGTAAGGTAGAGCTTTTTATTGCTCAGAAATTACACGTTTTACTCTTACAGGAAAGATGTATAGGACTCGTTGGTCCGAGTTTTTCGTGTCTCTCGAGAGAACAGTACTCGACAGAATAGTCAACAGAAAACCATCGCGCCCACCTTATCAGTGTTCGCTCGAGCCTTATCATCTATCATGTAGTTTTGACACTTGTTACAAGATAAGGCGCTCAGAGAGGAATGCGGAGCACGTACCACTACCCGCACGCGTTTCACGCTAAAGACTGCGGTTGCAGAAGCTGCCGCAGCAACGGCAGAGTACGAAGTGGAGAGTGACGTCACTAGCCCCGCTAACAATGCGAAGCACGTAGCGCTCCCCGAATTCGTTTCCCGGTAAAGATTGCGGTTGCATAAGCTGCCGCGGCAACTACAGCGTACGAAGTCGTTCATTAGGTCAATCTCGAAAGCACTATTTATCCACCCTACTGATGAAACTGAGGTTTGTTCTCTTAGTTTGTCTCTTAATAATAATCACAGTCGGGATGCCGATCACTTGCAATTTAAAGATATAAATTGTGCGATAGATATCATTGCTCCATGTCTAACATAGATATTCAACCTTGCAATATCATCTGGCACTTTTCCCCCATAAAATGCGAACTGCAAAAGTTTTAGCGTTGTATAAAGCAGGTAACAAAAATGAACTAGGGAACTACCGTCCTATATCTATGCTTCCTGTGTTTTCATAAAGTCTAGAAACTATATTTCACTCTCGTGTTGTTAGCTGTTGTGATATGCTCTCTATAATTACTGATTGTCAATTCGGATTTCGAAAGATTAGGTCAACAGAGACAGCGTTATTGGTTCTAAAAGAAGAAATACTTAAAAAAAAATCGAAGAAAAAACCTTAACGCTTGGGATATTTTTAGACATCAGTAAAGCGTTTGACTGTATTAATCGTTTCATTTTGTTACATAAACTACCCAGGCAGCAAGTCGACACTGGGCCAGCGTCGGGGAATATCGATCACAATATTGGCTCAGTTTCACGTTTTGCACCACGGCCCTTTACTGGACGAATATCGGTTAACAATCGTTCTAAAAATGGGCCAGAATCGGCGATATCATTTGAGTTCCGGGCAGAGATGGGCGAGTATCGGTGAACAATCATTTTGAAAATGGGCGAGTACCGGCGCAATATCATTAGAGTGCTGGGCAGATTTGCGCGAATATCGATTAACATGGCCGCGGCCGCTGCGGTGTCAGCGGACTAGGGGGCAAGCGCTGCGGAACGCCTCTCCTTCTTTTCCTCCTGGACGACGGCGGAGCTTGCGGCGTTGCGTCTGGCGCTGTCCATGGCCGAAGCAGCAATAGAGAGCCCGCCGCAGAGCATGGTAATCCTGAGCGACTCCGGCGTTGACCCAGCTGGCCAACCTCGACCGGACTCCACCGCTCGTAATAGAAGTGGAGAACGCGGCGATAACGTTGCTCTGCCGAGGATGAACCCTGGCGTTTCAGTGGCTACCGTCCCACTGCGGCATCGGCGGGAACGAGGCGGCAGATCGCTTGGCGGCCACGGCCCAGCGAGATGAAGCTTGCCCGACGTCCAACGTGGCTGGGTTCTTGGACGCACGGCTCCTGGTTGCGCGGTCTGTCCATGTACGCCACCCAGAACTCGAGCACGGCCCCATGCCGCCCAGACTCCCGAGGAACCTGCAAAGAAAAGTCGCGGCAGCAATGCACCGACTGCGCACGGACAGCGGCTTCACCAAGACTTACCTGGCCTGTTGGCGAGAAAACAGAGTCAGCCACTGCCCGCGCTGTAGCGAGGTAGACGCGGACGATCAGCATTACGTGATACGCTGCAGCCAATTCGTCCGGGAGCAAGCAGAACTGCGACGGAGCTACGCCGCCCTGGAATGCACCACGGACACCTGCGAGGACGTCATCAGGCCGAGGGCACCTGCGGCAGACGCAGTGCTGAATGCCCTGGCAAAATACCTGGTACAAACACAACTTGAGGACAGAATATTGTCACGAATGACAATTGATGAGGCAATGATAACTGAAGAAACTAAACGTTTAATGGGGCGAACTTGTGCCCAAAACAAACAAAACAAAAAGCGAACAGAATAAAACAACAGAGCGTCGCGGGCGTCGATGTCGGCAAAACCGCAGGATCGAGCGCTGGGGCGAGACTGAGTCCGGCTGGCCACGCGGAGCCCCTTTTGTACACGCGTGGGCTTCTGGAACAATCGGCGGGGAAGGTTCGGCGTGTAGAACATTCTAACCTCGAATCAGCAACACGGTTCTCAAATTTACCAGAACATTACATTAGAGTCAACAAAATGCGTAAACGCGGCAGGAATCGAACCCTGGCTTTAGGCGTGGAAGGCACGCGCGATAACCGTTAGGCCACGAGCGCGCTGCCTACTTAGTCAGCTGCGCTCGCCGCATTATTACCCCCTTTAAAAAAGTGCATCTTCACGATGCAGCACAAAGCGAAAACGCAAATACACAACAAAAGGATAACAGAGTCGCGAGCCAGAGTTCACAGTTCCCAGTTCACAGTTCACTCTTTGACGAGAGTCCAAAGTTCTATCGTTCGTAATACGGCTTGAGCCGGACGACGTGCACCACCTCGGGTCGTGGCTGGCGTCTTGCAGATGGGCGCGTTCCGCGGGGTAGAACTTCGTAGTTCAGATCGCCGAGGCGTCGAATGATTTTGTAGGGTCCGAAATAGCGTTTGAGAAGCTTCTCGCTGAGACCGTGACGCCGTATCGGTGTCCACACCATACCCGGTCTCCGGGTTGGAAGTGGATGTCCCTGCGACGAAGGTTATACCGGCGTGTGTCGACTCGCTGTTGCTCTTAAACCTTGATTCTTGCCAGTTGACGAGCATCCTCCGCGCGTTGAGAGATCAGTTGAGCGTCGTCGTTGCCATTGTCGGTTGGCACGTGAGGCAGCATGACGTCCAGCATCGTGGCAACCGTCCGGCCGTGTACCAGTTGGAACGGCGTCATTCCTGTGGTTTCTTGTACCGCTGTGTTGTACGCAAGTGTAACGTACGGCAACACCTCGTCCCACGTCTTGTGCTCTACGTCGACGCACATGGAGATCGTGTCGGTGATGGTCTTGTTGAGCCGCTCTGTTAGCCCGTTGGTCTGCCGGTGATAAGCGGTGGTTCGACGATGGCTGGTGTGACTGAGCCGAAGTACCTCTTGAGTCAGCTGTTCCAGGAAAGATGACCCTCGATCTGTGATCAACACTTCAGGTGCGCCGTGTCGAAGGAGAATGGACTCGACCAAAAACTTTTCGACTTCCACCGCTGTTCCCGATGGAAGGGCTTTCGTCTCGGCAGATCATGTAAGATAATCGGTCGCGACGATAATTCACCGATTTCCTTGCGTCGATGTTGGAACGGCCCAATAAATCTATTCCGACCTGCTGGAAAGGCCTAGTCGGGGCAGGTATCGGCTGCAGGAGTCCTGCTGGCTTCGTCGGAGGCCTCTTACGTCGTTGGCACTCATGGCACGACCTTGTGTACAGATGGACTGTTTTCGGGAGTCTCGGCCAGTAGTACTTGTCACGAATCCGGGCGAGCGTCCTGCTGTAGCCAAGTTGTCCAACCGTCGGGTCGTCGTGGCATACTTGAAAGATTTGTTCTCGCAGGCTGGCAGGCACAACCAGCAGCCAGGCAGGGTTGCTGGTTCCGAAGTTTTTCTTGAAGAGCACGCCTCGCCGCAGAACGAGGCTTGACAAGTCTCTGGCCAAGACTCGCGGAACGGAACTTCCTTGACCTTCGAGGTGGTCGATCACGGCGCGAAGCTACGGGTCGTCTCATTGAAGTGCTCCCATGTCAGTATCTGTAACTGCTTCGAGGAAATGGCGTCATCGTCGAAGTCGGTACTGTCGGGAGGAGATTCGACTGGGGCCCTAGACAAGCAGTCGGCGTCATTATGCTTGCGGCCAGACTTGTGCACAATGGTTACGTTGAATTCATGCAGTCAAAGACTCCAGCAAGCGAGGCGTCCTGACGGGTCCTTAGGTTTGCGAGCCAGCAGAGCGCGTGGTGGTCTGTGACCACGCGGAACAGGATCCCGTACAAGTACGGACGAAACTATGGTTATCACCCAGACGAAAGCAAGACATTCTTTGTCGGTCGTTCAATAATTTTGTTCTGCCTTAGTCAGCGCCCGGCTTGCGTAAGCGATTACTCTCTCTGCCCCTTCTTGTCGCTGAACGAGTACCGCACCGAGACCGGTATTACTGGCGTCCGTGTGTATTTCTGTCTCCGGCGATTGATCAAAATGTCCTAGGATAGGGGGCGACTGCAGCCTTCGCTTGACTTCGTCGAACGCTTGTTCTTCCTCCTTTCCCCACTGAAACTGTACGTCGTCCTTCGTCAGATGCGTCAGTGGTGTAGAAATCTGTGCAAAGTCACGCACGAAACGTCTGTAGTAGGCGCACATGCCCAAGGAATCTTCGGACGGCCTTCTTGTCCGATGGCTTCGGGAATTCGGTGACAGCGGACGTCTTTGCAGGATCAGGGCTTACACCCTGAGCACTCACGACGTGGTCCAAGAATTTCAGCTCACCACAGGCGAACCGACACTTCGAAGCTTTGAGTGTCAGCCCAGCAGTCTTGAAGGCCCGTAGCACGGCTCGCAGTCGTCTGAGGTGCTCGTCAAATTCGCTTGCGAACACGACAACGTCGTCGAGGTAGACGAGACAGCTCTGCCATTTCAAGCCGGAAAGGACAGTGTCCATAACACGCTGATAGGTTGCCGGCGCTGTGCACAGCCCGAACGGCATTACTTTAAATTCATACAGTCCGTCCGCTATGACGAAGGCCGTCTTCTCACGATCTCATTCGTCGACCTCAGTCTGCCAGTAACCCGCTCTTCAAGTCCATCGACGAAAAATATCGGGCGTGGCGCAGCCGGTCTAGGGTGTCGTCGATGCGGGGCAGCGGATAGACGTCCTTTTTTGTTACTGCATTCAGCCGGCGGTAGTCAACGCAGAACCTCAGGGTTCCGTCTTTTTACTTCACTAGGACTACTGGGGAAGCCCACGGACTGTTTGAGGGCTGGACGATGTCGTCATCAAGCATTTCCTGAACTTGCTTCTGGATAACTTCCCTTTCTTTCACGGAAACTCGGTACGGTGGCCGATGCACAGGGAGTGCGTTCGCAACCGTCGTTTGGCGCACCTTTGACGACGTGGAGAAGCACTCACTGAACTCGGCGAGAAGGTCACTGAGTTGTCGTCGTTGTGGGGCTGGGAGGGACGGGTCGATGTCGAGCTCTGACGGCGTGGTTCTCTTGTGCTGCATCGGAGAGGCGTCTTCTGAGATTGCGGCGATCGCGGCTGAGTCCTGAATTTCCTTGACGTGTCCCACAGCTGTACCCTTTGTAAGGTGCTGCGACTCTTGCCGGAAGTTGGTGACAAGGGCTACGGTACGCCCGTCCTGGAGCTCGGTTACGCCTCTTGCAATGCCAATCTCTCGTCCAAGGAGAAGTTGGATGCTTCCTTCCAACAGTGCTACACCGCAGGTGGTCTTTTCGGTCCGACGGGCACAGAGACACTCGACAGCGGCGGCAGGTTTACGTGGCCGGTAAGGACTCGCACTGTAGCTAACGTCGCTTTGGGAGTTTCCGCAAGATGGGACAGGTTTCCGAAGCGTCAGCTTGTTCTCCGAAAGGTTGATGATGGCACCGGTGTCACACAAGAAGTCCATTCCGAGAATGACGTCCCTCAAACAGTCTTGCAGAACGACGAACTTCACAGGGCAGGTTTCACCGTGGATCTCAACGCGAGCGGTGCACCTGCCAACAGGTGTGATGAGATGTCCGCCGGCGGTTCGTATCTGCGGTCCGTCCCACGACGTCGCAACTTTCCGAAGGCGGCGAGAGAGCCTCCCACTCAAAACGGAGTAGTCTGCTCCGGATAGTCGACGAGTGCCGTCGCGTCGTGGCCGTCGATGATAAGCGTTGAGGTTATTCGACACTCTTGCAGAAACGTCGTTTCGGGGCGTTGCGGCGTTAGAGTGGAAGTGCTCCGACGATCTTGGAGGATCTTGGCATCGTTTGTGTTCGGCAACACCACCTCCCGGCATTGCCGCGCCTAGTTTTCCCGACGGGAAGTGATGGGTAACAGGCTGTCTCGGCGAGACCGGCGGAAGGGCGATGGCGAGCGTCGGGGGGACGGTAACCGGAATCCTTGGCGGGGAGCTGACTCAGGGATTGAAGAGCGGCGGAGGTAGTCCTCGATGTCCCGAGGTCGCTCTCCGAGACGTAGTCGAGGATCATTGGGTGCAAACCCTCGTAGGCCCAGCTGGCGGTAGGGGCATCGTCGGTAGATGTGGTCCGCTTCACCGCAGTGGTAACAAAGCAGGCGTCGGTCGGCCGTCCTCCAGACGTCGGTCTTTCTTGGCGCAACTTCTTCTGGACGAACGTGCGCCGATCGTCCTGGCGTCGGGAATGCTGCGGCTCTGGAGGCACACTTCGGGGAGCCGTCATGTACGGACGCGGGACTGGTGGGGCTCGTCCGACCATTGCGGTGTAGCTTAACGTCGGTTCCTCCAGTGTCGCCGTGTTGATGGGAACTTCAGGGTGAACCGCCCGTTGTACTTCCTCGCGCACGGCCTCGGTGATGAAGAGTGTCGCTGGAGGGCTTGCGGCTGGCAGCAACCGGCGGTTTCCTCCCGGACGACCGTCCCGAATAATTTCGCGGATGTCCGTACCAGGAGAGTTTTCGCCGCTAAGCAGAGCGGTTGCAGTGACGCTTGGATGCCGCTGGTAGTGGGAAGCGCGCGCTTGGAGGGCGCGCTCGATGTTTGTTGCCTCGGTGACGAAGGCGTCGACGGTTGCCGGCGGGTTGCGGACGAGGCCTCCGAAGATGTCGCTCTCTACCCCGCGCATGAGGATTCGTAGCGGCTTCTCTTCTGTAGCCCGAGGGATCGGCGCGGGCGCATCAGGCGCAGAAACGTCCTCTACGAAGCCGGTGACGCTCTCGTTGGGGCCCTGGGTTCTGGTTCGCAGTAGTTCCTCGGCTCTCTCTCGGCGGTGATGGTTGATGAATGTAGCCTTCAGATCGGTCTCGAAAATGTCCCACGACGTCAAAGAGGACTCAGTGGTTCCCGTACCAGTGCTTGGCGGTCCCCTCAAGCGAAAAATAGACGTGCAGGTGCTGCTCGTCGGTCCAGCCATTGTGGCGGGCAACGCGTTCATACTGGTCAATCCAGTCTTCGACGTCTTCGTATTGCTCGCCTTGGAACGGAGCAGCCGTCCGCGGTACGACGGGCAGGTAAACGACGGCAGAAGCGGCCGAGGTCTGCGGCTGGTTGGCCATCGTCGTCTTCTTCGGCTTGGGCTTGTCCGGCAGCAAACCAAATTCAGGAGCCTGTCCCTGGACGCGGCGGCTGGCCCGAGTTTCACGTTCCTCGTAGAGCGGTCTTCTCGACGGGCTTGGAATTGGACTTGCGCTGCGGGCCCTCGTAGGGGTACGCTGCAAGGACATGCGTTACCCCGCACCTCCACCAAAATGTCACGAATGACAATTGATGAGGCGATGATAACTGAAGAAACTAAACGTTTAATGGGGCGAACTTGTGCCCTAAACAAACAAAACAAAAAAGGAACAGAGTAAAACAGCAGAGCGTCGCGGGCGTCCATGTCGGCGAAACCGCAGGATCGAGCGCTGGGGCGAGACTGAGTCCGGCTGGCCACGCGGAGCCCCTTTTGTACACGCGTGGGCTTCTGGAACAATCGGCGTGTAGAACATTGTAACCTCGAATCAGCAACACGGTTCTCGAATTTACAAGTTGATGATGTCATCCTAAAGGCTGGCAGGGCGCTCAATTTTATTCAGCGGAATTTGAAATGTTCACAACCTGAATTTAAAAAAAACCGCGTACTTAACATGTGTTAGGCCGATTTTAGAATATGCCTGCGCCGTCTGGGACCCTCCCCACATAACCTTGATTGATAAATTGGAAAGAATTCAAAATAGAGGTGCTAGGTTTGTACTGGGTCGTTATGGGCGAAGGAAGAGCTGCACTAAAATGAAAAGCGAATTGAATTGGAAACTGCTTTCTTCTCGACGAGAAAAGTTGAGACTGAAGTTTTTATTTCTCATATATAATAATAAAACTGGCATAACAGAGAAGTATATTTAAAACACCCACATTATGTTTCTAGGCGGACTGAACATGCTTTCAAAATCCGAGAGTACCACGCCAGGACGAACATGTATGCAAATTCTTTTTTTATTAAAACCATTGCAAAGTGGAATAGGCTGTCTGAAGACCAGGTGTGCTCTACAAATGGAAAGGTTTTTTTTTTTTCAAAACTGTAACCCCCCTGCAATAACGCCTCCGGTCAATGCGGGGTAATCCTTGAATAAAGAATAAAGAATAAAGAACATTACATTAGAGCCGACAAAAATGCGTACCCGCGGCCAGAAATCGAACCCTGGCTTTCCGCGTGGGAGGCGCGCGCGAGAACCGTTAGGCCACGGGCGCGCTGCCTACTTATACCCCTGTCAGACGGGCTAGTTTAGTGTCACTACAAGCGAGTGCACTTCCAACCCGTCGAAACACACTCCAAGTGTGTTGGTGCTACACGGGAAAACCTTAGTGTCACTCCAAAATGAGGGCAATGACGATGGGTAAAGTAATGGGCACTCAAAATATTAAAGTGCATACATGACATAATCGTGAAATCTTACCTAACACTCTAAACACCAGCATTTACTGTTTTATTGACATGGTTATTAAAGGGACAATGAAGACGATTTTATTTAAGTTTTTTAAATGGTGTTTTTATGCTTCTTGGGAACATAGCATGCTGCCCAATCTTTTGTAGACATTTGTGACGCGTATTTTTGTGCCTACGAAAGAAGTAAAGAAACCGAAACTGAGCAATCCAATTCTCGTTTCTGGGCCCCCGAAAACGGAGGTGACGTAGGAGTGACGTCAAGTGTGAATAGTCGGTATCGGTAGTATTTAGGAGATCGAGACTCTGCTATGACCCACCGCGCTGTTATAACCGCGGTGGGTTATAGCAGCGCGGTGGCGCGGTCGTTTCGCCGAATCTGTCAACACGGACGGCAATGCCGTTCTCACGAGCGAGTTCGAGCTTCCGTTCAGTGACCGAACACCAACGGAACGGGAGTGCGTGTGTGGCGGCCACTGCCATCACCCGACGGAGACCGCCCAGCCGGCAACGAGCTGGCCCGCAGGCCGAAGGACGGACGCGGGGGAGATGCCGAGGGGAAAGCGGCAGCGATCAGGCCGTTCCGGGACCCGGTTCCTCCGCGGACGTCCTCCTTTCGTCGTTAAAGAACACGAACAGCAACTCACACGTGAAAACTATCCTCGCCCGAACGAGTACTGGTCTTCAGTCAACCGTTAGAACAGCCATCTACAGCTACCGTTTTGCAGAAACCTTCGAGTACCGTGTTCTTTTTTTATTTTATTTTGTTTGCCCACAGTTGCTCGCTGCCCGTTTCGCGTCCAGCGTAACAAAAGAAAAAAACAAATATGCTGTTTTATTCACGGTTTAGTAATCATTTCCTGTCTGATTTATACTATTTATGGCTATTAACGCGGAAATTAGAACAGTATTCCTAAAAATCGCGAACCAAAACGTTGCCGAGGGCACGTTTCTCGTTTCGACCAATCGCTGACGCGTGTCTTGTGACATCGCGCTTCTTGGCCCCCATCGGTCACGTGAGCTCCGGTTCTCCTGGCTTCTCCCGCAACTCTCGGGGCGTCGCCTCAGTCGATCCCGGTACGATTATTACCGCGACTGTTTAATTGATTTGCGCGGCACACAAACGCCGGTTTAGGTTGAAATTTGGGCGACGTGGCCTGAGACGTGCCTGGAACCCAGTTCAATTGCCGAAAAGATGTCCTAAATTGCCTTCATTGTCCCTGTAAAAGAAAGTTTAGTATAGATAGGGACGGAAAGATAACTGATGAGAGGTACCAATGTAATAAAACGTCACCTAGGGTGCAAGAAAAGCAAATGAGATCTCGCTTTCCAGATAGCAAGAAAAAATGCTATCGTCTGGAAGTTAATTACGAAACAGTTTTCCTGAGAACCATTTAAATAAGAAATCGATATCGGCTGGAAGACGGGAAATATCCGATACCGACTGAGCACTCAGAAAAAGCTTGAGCTCATCAGCAAAAAAAATAATTTAGTTTTGGTTGCTGAAGTATCTGTTAATACAATAAAGAATATCGTTAAATAACAAAATAAATTTGTTTTCCACGACGTTTGCACACTAAGGCACACAGAATTGCAAGAAACTCATCGAAGCATCTACGAAAAAACATGAACATAGTTATGATGATAGCACAGAAAATGACTAAACTATGCAAACTCATGCGTGCTGAAGTCAAGCAGAGCGATCTTGTGCATACAATAATTCGTGAATAGCACGATCAAAGGCTTTAGCCATATCAAAATGAATAGCATCTTCTTGTCCCCTCCCTGAAACTATTGGTGCATAATAATTCAAGGATGAGCTAGGATAAGTTTAATTCCACTTACCTTAATTAAAAAAAAAAGTGCTGAAATTCAGTTAGCATCGTCTTGAGGTAAAAATAAACACGCCAATATGCAAGTTCATTGAAATATTTTGTAATGTCACGTAGCAATGAGAAAGAACGGTAATTATTAACTAAAGTGGAGTCACCAGCTTTAAAAATAGGAATCACCACTGATAATTTACGTAGCTCACAAAAATGACCGTGTGCACGAAAGAGGGTAAAAATGTGCTTCAAAACAGGAGCTTGGAGATAACGGAATACCTTTAATAATGGAGCTAGTTGTGCCAATAATAACAGTAGACTTTTTTTTTGTTTATTTATGGCCTAAAAAACGTATCTATTGTCAATCATAACCGAAGAGGAAAACATCGGTACACTGCATACCAGAGGCACCAAAGACGCTATATATATATATATATATATTTTTTTTTTTTTTTTGCACAGAGGGAAATTAACGTTTAAAGAAATCAGCATAAAGATTACGTAGGCGTAAAACATCTGTGCCATACTCTGCCGTATTCTCGAGAACGCAGCGTTCGGTGCTCGCTAATTGGGAACGCAAAGAAGAAAAAAAAACGAATGTTTTGGAGTGACTATATATCTGACTGTGGGTGCTTAGGTACTCTATCCTTAGATATAAACACGAAGCTGTCAAATTAACTTCAGACTCTGACCGCAACTCACTTGGAGGAACCAGTCCTTGCAGCAACGGATTCGTAACAAGAACGGTGGGGCACGCGTTTTTCCGCAAACAAATCTTCCTACATTTTGCAAACCCGGTTGCACCGGCGTGCTCGCTGCACAGACGACACGGACGCAGCTTGCTCACCGGCAGACTTCCAAAGTCTTGGCACTTTGCATACGCAATCCATTTCGATGCTGTAATGGAAAGATTGAGAGATCATATATTTCAATGCTTCCAGTTTCGAACGTTGACAAAAAAGTTTGATATAAAGACTCACCTTTCGTTTGTTGGAAACCGGAAGAATGAGCACTCCGAGTTCTTTTGAAGAACTGTTACACCACTTCGCCGCGCAGTAGACTCCGTAATACGCCGTCACGAGGCACGCAACACACTTG
>JABSTQ010003533.1:0-15186 GCA_013358835.2 Ixodes persulcatus
ATTTAAGAAGTGCTTGCACCATATATGTGGTTCATGTATATGCGTAGTCACTGCTGAGTATTTTGTTCTATTTTGTTATTTGCATTTCTTACCTTTGTTATTCTTTATTTATTTGTATTCTTTCTTACTACTGAGGAGTGCACCAGTACTTAGGCTTCAGCTGTTACAGAATAAATAAAAGTATTATTAATATTAATTTCTAAGCTAGGTGGCGCAAGCTACCGCCTGTAATAAAGGGTACAGCCGTTAGCATCCATCCATCCGCTTGGGACGGGACGCCTTTTTTCACGTCGTTAGGGCGCAATCACGCGACAACAAAGATCGCGTGACCACATAGGTCCACCTCAAGCACAGTGGCACTACCCCTCCCTTCCCCCATTTTCCTGTTTTTATTTTCACCGAGTTCTCCTCTCTCGTGGCATTTCTCTCTGCGTTTCTGTTTGTTTTTTCTTATTGGCTAAAAGCATTTGGACAGCGCGCTGAAATGAATGTGTGATGTGCGCGCTAAGGTCCAGTTGCCGGCGAATCAGTTCAAGGGATGCCGAACCAAACATTTCAGTGTCTCGAATAAGTGGCCCACGATCTTTCCACGAGCCAGCAGCCGCCGGTGTGAGCGAGCACACGCAACGAAATTGACGTCATCATATCCCCCATTCACGGGAGCGAAGCCGGCTTTGTTTTTTTAACCGTCTGTGGCAGAAAAGCGGCAAATAAATTCCCATTCCCAACAAAACACAAAGAAAAGCACAGCAACGCAGATGCCTCGTCACGGAAGCTGGCGGGTGCGCTCAAGGTCAAACCGGACGCGCTGCAGAAATAAAACACAAAGAAAAGCACAGCAACGCAATACCTCGTCCTGGAAGCCGTCGTGAAGCCGGCGGGGTTCGCCGCGCCTGAGCAGTGAGGGAGCGTGATGTCACCACCGGAGCGCCGTGTGCGATAGGAAGACGTGGCGCTTTGCTTGTAGGAATGCGCTGCCTGCAGGAATGCTTTTGCATTCCTACACTTATGCCGTCTTAAGTGTCTCTACCGAATTTTGTGACCGCTTAAGTGATGTGGAATGTAAAACAACTTCTTAAAGTACATCAGCTATCAGACCGCACGTGCAGGTTTGCTTGGTTGTGCCCAACATTACAGAATACGGCACCGTTGCTTTTCATAAATTATTTCACGTGTTTTATATAGACAAAAGAGCTGAAAGTCGGGTCATACAATTTGTAGTCGATTGGAAAGTGCGTGCCTTTTGTTAACTAAACCAAAAAGAAAATCATAAAAAAAGAACGAGCTCACGAAATCAGGTTAAAACAGGGCGGGAGCCAAATGCAAAGAGGCTTCGCAGCCATACTGAGTCGCGCTCACACGGTAGCGCTAGCACAAAAAGCGAGCCAAATTCTCGGTGTTACGTAGTGTACGCACTTACATTTGCTACGTGCACGCAAGACAGAGAGATATCCAGCTAGCCTTTGTTGCATAGATTCAATATTTTCAGTAACGCGTGCCGAAATGACTAGCGAGCTCAGAACATCGCCGCCCAGCCTGTCACCTTGGAAAGGATCAACTGTCGAGCCAATCCCACCCACACACGCTGAATAAGACATTAGGAAGTTTTCGTAGATCGTTTTCGCCGTCCCGCAACGCCCTCCGCCACCCGCTACGATACCCGGAACTCTACAGCCAAGGCCATCTGCGCGTAGGAACAGCAGCGGCTTCTTCGTTGCGGAGGGCTTAGCGGAGCGGAAAACGCAGTCTACGAAAACTTCCATTACCTTATTTTCGTGCGCAGTGGATGCTACGAGCCATCGGAGCCAATTCAAGGCCGTGTGAGTGTCACGTGACCCTGAAGAGGGGGCGCAGCGAAGCGCAGAAAGCGTATCACGGGCTATGTCCTCAGAGCCGGATTAGCTATAGGATAGCCCGTAGTGTACGCTGCGTCCGGAGTCTCCGGACACGCATCACATGACTTCGTCAACACGCCAAAACAACACCGATAACGGTGGCGTCGGAAGTATTTCGGATCTGTGTGTGTGTGGGGAGGGGGGGATGAAACAGTCCGGACAACATAAAATTATGAAAACGAAACACTCACAAACGTTTATTTAGAGAAAATATATGTGTCCCTCCGCTGTAGGGCTGTGGGGAAATTATTTCCCTCCCGCCTCCTCGAGCAGCCGTGGCCTTTTCACGCCGCTCGGTCCAGGCAACGGCAACCGCGTGCTGGGTTGCAGCTCGCCGCCCGTCGCCGCCATGGCCTCGCCGCTTTGGAAACTTGAAGCGAGGCCATGCAGTTTGGAGACGTTATCACGCAGGGTTGCCAGCTCGTGGCAAAAGATGCCTACCCTGCCCCTCCACAAGTTCCGGTCCTCCGTCATCTCTGCGAGGGTTGGAGGGAGGGCGACTCATTTGACGCGTCTGCCACAGTCGAAGCGACCTCCGCAGCATGTCAGAGTCGCAAGTCTGTGCTAATGCCAGAGGTTAAAGCAAGGATGCAAGCAAACCATTTTTAGGTAAAATTCGTTTGCAGCACTGGGTGTTAACAGGGTGTTTGTCATCTCCGGCAATTTCTTCATGGTTCCCGATTTTCCTGAAAATGTGCTAAACACACTAACGAACATTGCTGAACTAGTATCCTAAATATTAGGTCAAAATATGCATATATGGGTGGTTTCATCTCGAATCGGGCAGGCTAAAAGAGTCTAATTTTTAATTTTGACGAAAAAAAAAATGTTTTGGGGGCATTTCTTAAGTAAAGGAGGGCGCAAACCGCCTGTTCCCCAGATTTTTTGTTCTCGAGTTACGAAGCGTAGAAGCCGCAGTGGCATGGAACTAGTATTTTTGCCTGACGTCGCAGGTCGCTCTTTTGACACAATCTGCTGGCCCTAGTTTCTTTACTCTACCTTTTTAACGTTTTTCCCTCATTTAATGGGTACTATGAAAATACCTTGATGTATTCTAACTTTTTTAGCAATTTTATTCTGTTCTAAAAAAAAATGTGAAACTCGTCGTTAAGGTAAATTTTTGGTCAAATTTACAGGTCCTTACGTTGTTCGTACTTAATGTAAATTTTCTTTCTTTAGCTCTATAGAAATCCCAAAGCATGCCCATTATAGATATAATAATACCATTATGATTTGTTGACTAGCCGCTCCGCCACCTTCACGTAAACGTTGTGAGAAATAACGAAATTTGAACGTTTAAAGGAGCTGTGCAACGATTTTAACGTTGAAAGAATCGGCATCTTCTACTTTTGACATTGTTCATCTTGTCACAATGGACAGAAAACACACCTCCTTCCTTCGAAATGTTGCGATTCCGCCGCTTAATCGCGAGGCGAAAATTAGAATATTCCCCGACCTGCAGCCGCGAGCGGCGGCCATGAGAAACGTGCGCCCTGACGTCAATGGGGGTCTGGTAGAAATATAGCAAGTTGTGCGAATACCTGCTCGATAAAAGGTAACTTTTCTATAAATCTTGTCGTTCCAACATCGATAGAAATGCGTCAAAAACCTGGTATCATCGACACAACTTTTATTGTACGGAGTTTTAGTGGCGCCATCTATCCTAGGTTCATAAAACCGTCAGCTCTATCTGCTACCGCGAACAGCCCCCAGAAGCCGAATGGGGAGGGGGACAGAGCCGGACGGGTATGTCCGGATTCGGATGAGACTTTCCTCCTTTCACCATATTGTTCGCGCTGCGCCCGCCAGCACGTGGTGACGCGGTCGCGAGCTGGTGAGTTCTCGCTGCTCACTGATGGCCCTAGAGAGAGAGCTTCACCGGAACCCCGTGCGACCCCCATTGACGTCACACCGCACGTGGCTCTGAAGATGGGGAAGGAGTTGAGAGGTGCCGAAAACCTCAATCTTTGTCCGCATCTTGCTTAACAAGAAGAGAGCTCTAACCGGGATTAGCCCCGGTTACAAAATGGCCGACGAAAACAGCGGGCTAACCAGTCTCACAACATTGGTTTGTCGGAAAGTGGTATTACAAAGAATGGCACCCCTCTAGGCAAAGCGAACATGAAGGCACTCTAGTGAAGGTTCCTAGACGGGCATTACAAGCGTGGCGTCAGCGACATCCACCAGGTGCTCTTTGCTAATCGTTTAATTTGTGTTAAAATTCCTTTTCGTGTCTTTTTCAACAAGAAATTGGTGTGTCTGATGTGATAATGCCCCATTGAACAAGAATAGGCCAAGCAATAAACGCCGAAATTTCGTTTCAGTATTCCTTTAAAGGGCTATTACAACGAAATTTAGGCTCTTAATTCTTGGCGTATTCGTGTTCAATGGAGCATTATTACATCAGACACATCAATCTCTTGTGAAAGGGATACTACAACAAAATTTCGGCACTTATTTCTCGGTCAATTCGTGTTGAATGGAACATTATTATATCAGACACGCCAATTTCTTGTTCAAAAAGACACGAAAAGAAATTTTAAAACGAAGTAAACGATTAGAAAAGAGCCCCTGGTGGATGTCGCTAACGCCTCGTTTGTAATGCCCGTCTAAGAACCTTGACAGGTAGTGACGATAACTGTCTCGTCTCCGGCCCCGACGAGAGAAGAGCTGAAGGAGGAACTCCCCTCTCCCCGAGGTCGCTATTGTCCCTCTACAAGATTAAATATTAATCCTTCACTCAAAATTCGTACAAAGGCAGCTTTGGGGTTACTTGGGTTGGCCCGATCGCCGATCGCTGGTGGGCTTCGGCTGCTTTCAGCGGATGCTACGAGTCATCGGGGCCTATCCAAGGCCGTGTGAATGTCACGTGACCTTGGAGAAGGGGCACGGCGACAAGCAGAAAACGCATCACGGGCTACGTCCATAGAGCGGGATTGGCTGGGATAGCTCGCAGCGTCTGCTGCGTCCGGACGTAAGGTCCCGAGACAAACTACGTCACAATTGCGGCGGATGTGATGTGCTCTCCCCTCGCTGCTCTAGTGGGACGTTTATAACGAAAAATACAGCCATCAGGATCAAAACACAAACGTGCGATTCTCATTTACGAATATTGTGGATCATATTCAGCCTATTTGTGAACACGACGGGTATATTTCAAATTTCGTTGAAGAATCTCTTTTAAGGGGCACTAGAGTGGTTCCTAAGATCATCTATTAAAGGGGAACTCCGGTCAATTCCGAAAATTTTGGAATTACTGGCGGTTATCATATCAAAGCTACTTATAAACGGTTCTGTCATTCGTTCTCCAAAAACTTAGTTTTCTAGCAAACCTCGGTTAAAGGGAAAATAACAAATCGAAACCGAAACCGTGCTCGCGGCAGGAAACGTTGGTCTTGCCCGTCAACTACCTCGAAAAGTAAGAAACAAACAAAACAATTCTTACAGTTGTTGACGTTCCGCGTAGTGTTGGCTGTGTCCACACAGCTGCGTTCACTGCGCTGCTCCCCGCGCCGCCCTCCAGATTAGGCGGATTTTGGTGAGCGTGGAGCCCGGTCCGACTCCACTGGCCGGTTTAATAAAATTTTCGGCGGAATTGCGTCTAACATTTTACGCGCAGGTTTTTCATATGATACGACATAGGACTGCGTTGTCTTCTCAGCACCGATATTTGAACGGAGTTGCCCTTTAATGGTCATAACTCAATCTACTGATTTCCCTATTAAAAACGAGATTGAAGACCGCGACACGCCAGTTTTCCTGTTAATCAGCGCAGAAACCAGAGGGCGCCGTCGAACGTGCGACAGCCAATCGCGAGTTGTTTTACGGGTCAGTCGCACACACTCGAAAACAGTTCGCCGTCGGTCGGCCCCCTGGCAGCGCAAAAAGCGATCACTCGCGATCGGCTGTCACACTTCCGACGGCGCCCTCTAGTTTGGGCAAAAATCGGACGCGCGTCGATCTAATCTTGGGTCTCTTAGAACGCTTAGAGGCCGTAGGTTGAGTTCTGACCATAAGTAGACGATCTCAGTAACCAGTTTAGTGCCCCTTTAAGATGAGACAAAACACTTTGGCTGCAAGTGCAATGAACTGGAATGCGTCTCTGGCTGGAGTGTTTAGTTTTCATATCTGGCACCTCTTGACGTCACTTTTCGCTGAGGAAGGTTGTTCCAAGATGGCCTCCTCGTGCAAGACAGGGAGAACTTGGCCTAAGAGAGTTTCCCCCTCTCCTAGGCGAGGTGCGGTGAAAAGGATTGACAACGTATGCAGCGAAGCTACGCAGCCCTTTGCTCCTCGGTCATGCGGTAGACGACAAACGAGCAACCCACAGCTTCTTGGCCATGTGTTCCTCGTCCGTTGGAAGGCATCTGGAAGTTGTTAGTCGACAAAAACAGCGTACCTTTCGAGCTATTTTCTATCACCTTTCTCGAAGGCAAAGCCCTTGTTGATAAAGAACCGGTAGATTTCCGAAAGCCGTATGAAAGGTAGGACAGCCGTCGCTATATGGGTAGGGCACGACGCCGGCATTAGAGTGCCAGACGCCGATGCCACCGCTCCCTTCGTGCGAGGAGCAGACGACGGGCCACTGGCCTTGCGCTCACTCCGATTGGACGGAGATAGTGGGTAGAGACAAAAGCAGCTAGCCTTCGTCTCTACCCACTATATCGCCCAATCAGTGCTCGGCGCTCCAACGTCGGCGTACCCTCTGCGGAAAAGGCCGACGACTTGCTCGCTGCGTTGTATCACGTCGCTCGCAGCGATCCTGGCGGTTGCACAGCAGTGGGTTGCATAGCAGACATAATAAAAAACAGCACAGCGATGTTTTCCATTATGTCGTTCAACCAACCAACCCAGCAAGCTACCTTGTTACATCAGTGGGGGTTCTAGCCGTACCACAGGTACGGCTAGACCATATGTTGGAGATCCTTACCTTCGAGTTTCTTTTCGAGCTGCGGTACGCAACGGTGTGCCGCCACATGCTTTGAATAAAGCACGGCGCCGCAACTCCAACTGCACGTCACCGGCCGAAAGGTGCACGTCCTGACGTGGTCGTCGAGCTCGTGGCGCGGGACGCGGTGCTTGCACTGATCATTCGGGCTGGGCACCTTTCGGAACTCGCAGTTCCTATGGTGCGCCTCGTGGTTCTCCACGGTGACTCTGACATCGCAGCCGGGCCTGATACTCTTTACCTGCGGCCGGAAGGACAACGAGGAGCCATCAAACAGAAATCGCCCCTTTCCCGCACCGTCGTGCTAAAGGCAGCGGTGACATAAGATGTGACGCAGCGCCGCCGTTTCTGCCACACCGGCAACGATTGTGATTAGACCACGGTGGAAGAAACACTTTTACGTGATGACTTTGGCCGCTTTTCTCGCGTGGAGCGAGCTACTAGATTGCGTTCGGAGCTAGCCTCGTACCAGGAGTAGTTAGTTCCGCGCCGCCGCGGAGGGCGCTGAGGTATGAGCACGGCGGAGCACATTCCTTGGGTATTGGGTCCCTCCTCGGCGGCCACGCTGTCAGCGGCGTAGCGTGCTCGCCTTTTTCACGGTGTGGTGGTGTGGTGGTGGTGTGCGGCCAGTGTTTTGCTTGGGCCCTGTGTCGATCACAGGTTCCACCTTCGCGCACGAAGGTGAGCCTTAACCCGAAGACGAAGAAGAAGAAAGAGAAAACGGACTTACGGACTCTGGCGACTTGGTGGAGGCGTGGCGGTTGTGAGGTACAACAAGAAGCGGTGAGCGAGGGAATGGCGGGACCACCGCTGGGAGAAACAACCGGAGCGGTCGGTTTGGGGAGGGACCCGATACTTGGGCGGCCATCCATCCCCGTGCGAGTGAAGCGCTCAGTGCGTCGAACTGGTCGAACATAATTTGGTCGCCGCGTCCGACAGAGAGTCATCACCTAAATGTTTCTTCCACCGTACATCAGACCTGCCCACTGATCTCTATGGCAATAAACCTATTGCTGTATTACCGAAGCATCAAGGATAATGCAGGAATTGGTGTTCCACGCGCCACACGCGCACGCCTTCCACCAGTGTTGGGAAGTACTTGAAGTACATTGTACTTCAAGTACTACTTCAAGTAGGTTTAGAAAAGTTGTACTTTATTGAAGTACATTCTCTGAGTATGTACTTGTACTTTACTTAAAGTATTTTTTCTGGTACTTTCCGAGGAAAGTACAATTTCCGTCTTCAAAGTACATTCGCCAAATTTGGTTTTGTTAAATTTGTATCATGAAATGATGCTTTGTCAACTCCGAAGAAATAATGGGAGGGATATTCTACTTTCACCGGAAGCGTGAGCAGACGACGCATCGCTCACTTTGTTCTGGGGGCGGCTTTCCCGTAGCTTTTTGAACTCTCGCTACTTCTCGGTCGGTCAGCGCAAGCGAGGAGGCTTAAAATAGTAGGAGAGCAAAATTAACCACAATGTAGAACCTGAGGTCGTGCTGCGGAAAAATTAAGCTTTCAAGTCGAAGAAAAAGACAACAGAAGATAACGATTAGAAAAAGACAACAGAAGATAACGATAACGAGTAATTTGTATCATGAAATGATGCTTTGTCAACTCCGAAGAAATAATGGGAGGGATATTCTACTTTCACCGGAAGCGTGAGCAGACGACGCATCGCTCACTTTGTTCTGGGGGCGGCTTTCCCGTAGCTTTTTGAACTCTCGCTACTTCTCGGTCGGTCAGCGCAAGCGAGGAGGCTTAAAATAGTAGGAGAGCAAAATTAACCACAATGTAGAACCTGAGGTCGTGCTGCGGAAAAATTAAGCTTTCAAGTCGAAGAAAAAGACAACAGAAGATAACGTCAGATTGTTTTGAGACATTCTATTTTGTATTTTCCTTCGACATGAAAGTTCCTTAATTTTTTCGCACCCCAATTCCAAGTGTCACATTTATTTAATTAACACCAGCTCACTTGCACACTCACTGTTTTTTTTGTTTTTTTCATTAAGGAGAGGACATTCCTCTATAAGAATGAAAGCACCGCCAAATTCACAGGAGGGACCTCTGAATTTGGCTTCAATCCTGAAAATAACTACTCTATGGCCGCTTGACTTTATCAAGTACCCGCCGCTGTTTTTGAAAATAGGTAAGGCACCCTTTATTACCCCTGGCTAATGCATGCCAGCTAAAAAATCACTGTGTAGGGGAATGAAAGGTCATCATGAAAGATTTTGTAAAAATACTTGTACTTTACTTTGAAAGTACATTGTTTTTATAGTACTTTACTTTAAGTACATTGCATCCAGTGTTCTTTCTACTTTACTCTAAGTACATCACGTCTAATTTACTTTGTACTTTACTTGAAGTACCTTTTAGATGTACTTTACCCAACACTGCCTTCCACGTATAAAATATTTGAAGTAAATAAGCAAAATAAAGCCTTGACGGTCGCGCGTGCAACATGCCATTTGTTTTAAGTATTTGCTTTAGAAAAGTTACTACTGCTGACGCCAGCACGTGCGGCGCGTGGAACACCAATCCCTGCATTCTCCTTGATGCCTGGGTAATTTAGCAATAGGTCTATTTGTCTTTAGATCTATTGCTAAGTCACCCAAACCTCAAGGAGAATGCCGGGAAAGGCGTTCCACGCGCCGTACGTGCTGGCGTCTGCAGCAGTAACTGTTCTAAAGCAAACGCGTAAAACAAATGGCATTTTGCACGCGCGTTCATGAACGCTTTATTCTGGTTATTTACTTCGAATCGTTTTTTACGGGGAAGACGTGCGCGTGCGGCGCGTGGAGCACCATTCCCTACATTCTCCTTGATGCTTGCGTAATTTAGCAAAAGGACCATTCTAAAAAAGAGCGTGTGGCCGGTGCCATTTTGAGTGTTCGTGCGTATGGCGCGTTCTTTGCTCGCTTTCCGAAGCGACGAACACGCACGTGCTGCACTGTGAAGATCGCACGCTGGACTGTGATTTTGTAAACATTGGAAAGGTCTATAGAGACGCCACCACCAAACAAACATGGCGGATGAGAACAGATCGCGTCGGCTCGGCCGGGCCTCCTGGTCGGGTGGCGCATTCAATTTAGCAAATTTTATTTTGTTTAATGGCCTAATTTGTAGGTATTTGAACTGCGACGGTTAAGTGTAGCCGATGAACATAAACTTGCAGAGCCTAGTTTTGTTTTCCCGGTGCTTTCTGTCCTTTTCATGTCAAACTTTTCTTTCGGAGATTTCGTTCAAAACCGAAACTATGGGCTCTGGAGAGACGGTAATAGACTCTAATCAGTTTTGATCAGCTAAGAAAAGTGGCGATGACTACAGAATTGTTCCACCAAGAGTAATTTTCAGCTAACTCGTATCCCTCGACCATGCAACTTATTTGTCCGCGAAATCGAGCTTTTGTGCGTATCCGCGTTTAAGACAGCTCCAGTCGTCTGCTCGGTCAACAACACAGGCTGCAGGAAAATTACAGACATTAAGCACGCGCTTTTTGAGCCAAGGAGCATGTTAACCCGCTGGCGCCCCACTAAGCAACTGATACTTGTATTTCAACTCAGGTCTTAGTAGCAGTCCAGCAGTAATTTTCACGGATATGTGGGTTATATATTATATTACTTACTATGTCCCGCTAAGGCGATATTAGTATATTCTTCGGGTTGAAATATGAGCTTAGTTGACTAGCTATTAGGTGAACTGCGAAATAAAAGTATATTTGACAGACAGGGAGATACATAAGCTTAGCCAAATGGTTCTAGATGGCAGCATGGAGACGAATGCGGACAAACTGAAGAGAGCCTTCATCGGAGATTCACGCAGAACCTCTCTGCGTTGAACTTGAACTTAAATACTGAACGAAAAAAATTATTGTTTCTTTTTTTGGCCGGACAACTTGAGCAATGTAGACGTATATTGCTGGTATAATATAGATATTGGAGGCAAGATAGACTATAATGTCGCGACAGCTTCTAACTTTGCGAGAAGTGTCCCCCACCTTTTGAAATCAGACGATATCCGTCATTAATCGTATGCAGCGAGCAGGTTGTCCGAAATCAAGTAATTGCGAAAGCAGCCCAACTCCTTCGGTGTGGTCCAGAGGCTGTTTCGGCGAAAAGCATCAAAGATGAATAGCCAACGCACCGACCGGCGTGGGTGGCTCAATCTTGAAGCTAATCGAACACAGCCAAACTCTAGAAAAACAGCTATCGAACCTTCCCATTCACTTGACTACAACATTGGTTTTCCCTCCAGTGAAACACCTCGTCTGTCGTCCCCAGTCTACTGTTCTACATTCTTAATAAGAAACCACTTATCAGTTACCAAGTAGCCGTCCCTTTGAATGTGATTTGAGACAAACAAGAAATCAAAACGTTTTTCCGTAATTCCTCCCCATCCAAGAAATCGAAAGCACGCACCCGTGTGTTGTGGAGTAAACGGGCTTTCAAACACGTGATGGAAAGAAACAATCTACTGAGGCTTCACCACACTAATGAACACTCAGGCAAACTTAAGAAATATTGGGACCTTCGTCAACATACATTGTTCGCGACAGCGCCGACAAGACCTGTCCGCATAAGCCACCAGAGACGCGGAGATGCGCAAAGCGACCTGTTCCGGCTGGTTCCCGGTTTTCCCGCTTGGTGCCCTCCGTTTTGCTGGAGTCGCGAAATCGCGCTTCCCGCTCCCGCGAGCGAAGCCACCGGAGGGCCATCTTCCTCGTAGACGAATTGCGGTTTTGCTAGCGTTGCAGAGGCTGGCGGCAGCGTGCTGAAGACGCGTTTTCTACTCGTTCGTCGTCATTCGTCGGAGACCTTCTTTAAGATCTTCTGTGAGGCGTGATACTTGTCATGGAAAACAAGTGGAAAATTTTCCAAAATCATTCATTTTGCTGGGACCTGCTCGCCCCTCCCCCTCATGCAGCATTTTGTCATGAGCGGGCCCCCCCCCCGAAACAAAATCCTGGCTACGTGCCCGTCTCGCGGCATGATCAAAGCTTCCTTGGCACACCGAAAAGCTGCGTCTCTGTGCCTTCACACGCTTGGATACCGATCAAGAATCGGCACCGCGGCAAAATTTTGAAGGAGTGTCGCGCGTAGATGTCTTTGCATCACACATCGGCCACGAAGTTCTGGATCGTCCAGCTGTTCCGGCGATTTGTTATCAATAAAGGGGGGAAAACAATCTGTACGGTAGCTCTTATGCACTATACACCATGGCTATGTTTCAAGTTTACTCTAATGAATCACATGGCAGCACAAATAGAGCAACGCTGTGGAGCAAAGATGGTTTTCAAAGGCTAAACTACAAGATGGCGAGATTGAAAATCTTTGAAGCGCGGCCCATATGCTCGCGTGCAATCGGTTGACCAATAACAACAAGGCGAGCCTCGCTCAAACTTGATGTCACGTGCAATTGTTGATAATGAGACAGACCACTGATCATCGATGAGGAGCTGTGTGCGCGGTATTTTGTAAACCATCTAACGACTAACGACTTAATAAAAAGACGTACCTTCCCCCCGCTCTTCCGTCGCCACAAGACGCTGGATCAAGCTCGTTTCTGGACTGCGAGAGCCGCAAGTTACAAATATAGTCGTCAGAGTGAAGTAAAATTCCAGTGGCACATACGGCTTCACGCACATTGCGCTTGCAAAACACATCCAGACGGCGTCGAATCTTGATCGGCATCGAAGCGTGCGAAGACACAGAGACGCGGCACTTCGGCGCGCTAAGGAAGCTCTCACCGCGAGACCGGCTAAACTTGCTTTCGACGAGTTCTACATTTTTCCTGCTGCACTGCGCTTTCGTAAAATGTTCCACGTGTTCTCAACAGCAAGTCTCAACAGCAAGTCAGCAGGGTCTTAAAAGACTTCTTTGGCGAATGACGACGAACAAGTAGAAAACGCGTCTTCAGCACGCTGCCGCCAGCCTCCGCAACGCTACAGAAACGCGATTTTTCGACATGCAAGAGGACCGTCCGCTTCACTCGCGCTGTTTCTTCGCTCCCGCTGCAGCGACCAAGCGAGGATGCGGCGCGATCCAGCAATGAACCTTCTCCACATGCCGACGGCACCAGGTGGTGGCTGCACGAACTAAAAATCGAGAAAGTGACCTACGCTACCAATTGATAATGCGAGCCACGCTACCAGTTTCTTCGCTCTCTGAGCTGCGGCGCGCGCGACGGCACGCGAGCAGTACGAAGGTGATCAGCTCCGTAGAGAGAACCAGTGGGAACCCGCGAAAAACAAGGTAACCTAGTGAACAGCGAGCAACGATGGCGACGGCGGCGGACGGGTGTGGCAGGAGGCAATCAGAAGGCCTCAATCCCACAGCCGTTTTTTACACGTCCCGGGGATGGAGCCGGGTGGCGTTCCAACCGTAGGAGAAAGTTTTTCGGACCGGTTTCGCACCAAAATCTGGCCGCCCGAGCCTAAATGAGCCGAACGACGGTAGTTTACGTCCCCGGCGCAGACGGGAGACGGGGCACGCCGGCGCCCCGCCCCATTGAGGGACGGCCAATCACAAAATAGAAAAATTTCGCACAATCTGTTGGATTCTCAAAAGTTGGGTGACCATGGGCACGGCCGCGAAGGGGGGATTGACCGTACACTCATGAAGAACTGGTGATTCCAAGCGAAGCATAAGTTGCACAGCTGACGACTGCGGCGATCAGAGGTATAGCCGCCATTCTAGGTACTTTTTTCCTACGGCGTTGTTGACTGGTCGCGCGACCAACGCGACTTTAAAGAGGGGCATCCGTGGCGTCCAGCCAAAGGTCGCGTTTTTCTTTCCGTCCATTTTGTTTATTTGTGTAACACAATTATATATATGCTATAATTACGTGTGCTACTCGCTGATCCACAGCCTCCTTCAGAAATTCCTCGATTTCTCGTGCCGACTTCCGCGGCATCGGGCGCTCGCGCGTGCGCAGAACGCTTCTCGGGAAAGGTTCATTGTCATAGAGATCAGTGGACCTATCGGAACGGAGAAGCTGAGAGCCTATAGATTTAAGAGAGGGAGCAACTGAAACCATGAAGAGCGTTTGCGAACTAATGACGGATGCCTCCAGGACAGAATGGTCGCAAGTGCGCATGCGTTGCACTTTGGCGTGGCACGGAAGAAAACGGGCGGAGAGTCCTGCAGACGTCGAACGCTTGTCATGTCCTTGCAGCTTGTATTGCAAATGGAGCCCATAAACCTTGTGACCCCGAGTGAGCGGCTGGAAACGCAGACATTTTCGTGACTCCTGTGACCTATACACCTTTCCAAGAAACCGTGTTCGAGCCCAGTCACTGGGTTTGAGCTAGACTCACACCGGCGCCCCTGCCAACCCTAACTTAGTGGACTGTGATTTCGATAGGCGCAGCCTGCGTAGGTGCACTTTGAAACACTGCTGACGGCCAAATTCTCGTCTTTTTTCCCGCTGTATTTTGTGTTTCATGGTGTATGTAGTTTTCCGAGGGCACTGAGAAAGCATTGTACCACATTTAACCCTTTCACTGCGCGGATTGTTTTTGACAACCCCTCACCCCCTGCCTTGTTTGTTTTTCAGAATGTCCGGCGTAAACGAACTTTCAAACATCTCGAGCTCACTGGACGTCGCTGTGAAGTTATTGCAGATTCCTGAAGATGAAGGGTCAAAAGCAGTGGCGTACCAACTTGTTCTTGAGTGGGGGGGTTGGGGGCAAACCAGACCCCCCCCCCCCCTCCCCTCCAGGGCCGGGGGCGGTGCCCTTGGTATCCCTTGGACGCCGCCGGGCAGTGTTTGGCCTGTCCAGTGGCGGCTGTTTCGGGGGGGAAGGGGGGGGCAAAACACTTGCCTTGCCCCCTTCCCCCCCCTCTCTGAGAACTGGGGGGGGGGGGGGGGCAAGCGCCCCCCTTGCCCCCCCCATGTGGTACGCCCATGGTCAAAGGTGTTATCTTGAGGGTTGAACCCTTCTTCCAGCGAAAACTCAACTCAAGTTTTTTCGTCTTCCTCCGACTCTTCGGCGGCAGGGGCTCTCCCTGACTGTCTTCACTGGACAAGTCTCTTATACACCCATGTTACACGGGCACACTTAACTGCAGTTACGCTAAGCCACAGTTAGCGCACGACACTTGCGGACAACATTCTGCGGCTATGCAGTCAAAGCTATGGGCAAACGTGCACTTGAGCATCTTGTGCACCCATCAAAGCAGTGCACGCGCGCTCTTCACTTCTTATGGAAGAGCTGTCCGAGAGTATAGTGCGGTAACTGTGGTGCCGCGTAACAGCAGTTAGAGCTGAGTTAACCGCGGTTAAGTGTGCCCGTGTATTACCCTTGTTACACGAGCACACTTAACTGCAGTTACGCTAAGC